>BROJ01000475.1:0-283571 GCA_026008555.1 Fistulifera pelliculosa
AAATCAGAAATCTGCGTGGCGCGGGGCGTGAAGAAGCGTGAACGAATATTCGTGATTGCCCGACTCGTTATGTTCATTGCTTATCCTTATTCGTTGGCGGCAAATCCTTATTCGTTGGCGTGCAAATCCTTATTCGTTTTGTCGGCAAATTTTTTAGGGACGCATGCAAAAGGAGACGACGCGCACTACCATGATTGTTTTCCCCTCTGCCGCACTAAAATGCTTCGAAAGATCATAACGTTTGGCTGTTATTTCATCATTCTTCTGTATCTTGTTGTTTGCGCAGAAAAACCAAGCTCCAATCTTACCCGTTGGTTTGAACGAGCAAATAAGCCTATGAGTCAACTGGTGTCGCCAATCTCATCCGATCGAGAAAGCGGGCCTGTTGCTATACTACAACTCGATGGCACCCCACTTCAGTGGCAACGGTTGAATGATGGAATCATGGGTGGGCAATCCCAATCCGCTCATCACTCTGACGACCGCGGAGGCTTGCATTTTACAGGGATCATCAACACGAACGGTGGAGGTTTCGCATCCATCCGAAGTAAGGCCCCGGAAGGTTTTATAACACGCTCATCGACTGGAATTCGAATTCGCTATCGTGGAGACGGGAAAACCTACAAGTTTCTTTTATCGGAAGGGAGATCAGGGAATCCTACCGCAACGCCTTCTTGGCAAATCGACTTGCCCACCAAGGCGTCGAATTATGAAGACGAGTGGCAAGAAGTAGTGCTGCCTTTTCGTGACTTCAAAGCCACCTTTGGCGGCAGACGGCAGTCGAGGCCTTCCGACGAAGAGATTGCGACACTCCGATTCGAGCCAACCTCCATGCGAGAAATTGGACTCATGCTCTCCTTGTATCGCGCCGGCGGTGTCCCCAATCCGACAAGCACGTTTGGAGAAGGGATATTCCCGTTCTCGCTTCGTGTTCAGCAAATAAGTGTCGAACACAAGATGAATTAACACAATATTATCTCATTATTGCAACAGCAACAATGTAATTACTATGGATTGTTCTCGTCATCATGAGAAAGTGTCTCCTCGTTGACGAGTGGTGCTGGATGATCATCGCCGTTCTCTAGACATGGCCATTTGCTTCATGATCTTCATCATGATCATCAATATCTTGCTGCTCGGATTTACCAATACGAGTATTGTTGTGTTCATTGTCGATCGTTGCGCCTATCGAGTCTACTTGACTATCATGCCCGTCATCATGCCCGTCATCGCTCTTGTCCCCAAAGCCAGTAGCACCGGTGCCCAGAGCTGCTGCGAATCCTGCCTCTGGATCCGGCTCGGGATTCGGTTCCGGCAAAGTGAGCGGATCGCACACGGCACAGCCGGCAGCACGACACTCATTCCCTATCCTTAGCCGCATGACCTGCATCGTCTTTCCTGCTCTCGCGCTGCAGCAATTTTCTGCGCGCGCTGACCTCGAAGCTCATCTTCCAAACGCAACCTTTCCCGCTTCACTTTGTGATCTCGGACAATGTATTGATAGGTCGTAATACCGTCGCGTTGCAAGCCAATGTGAAAATGCAAGAGTTGCCCAATCAACAGGATCGACACCACATTGAACAATGCGAAAAAAATGAATACGGCGTACACCAACTCGGCCAGACCATCTACGAACCAGTCATTGGCAATATCGGAATCATCACTGAAGCTTACAATCAATATCACAGCATGAATGACAAAATGAGATACTTCCATGATAAAGATAAAACACATGGTCCGGAAAAAATCCTTGTAGTTGTGCGACCCGACGCATGTATTGAGCCCTGTTTCGCAGAATGGTGAGGAAACACTTCACACGAGATGGCTGATAAGCATTCAATCTACTTACACATGCAATGGTGATCAAAATGATACACGCACTTGTTACAAAACTTGCAATGCATCGAATGATCCGCGACCATGGTCTCACAAATCCAACATTGCTTCATTTCTTCCTCCGAAATGGTAGTTATTTCCGGATTGAAACGCTCGTACAATCGAGGCATACAGCTTCCCGCTACTTGGAAGTAATCGATCGTGTTGTTGCTCTCTTGACTGACGGCCCGCAAGTCTTTCGCCAAATGAACGTCAATCGGGTCGATGAGTTGCGTTCGCGAACCGAAATAAATAACGCCCGCCACCAGAACCACGAAATAGATTGTAGCAGGTATCGAGACTCCTAATGGCATTAAAGGTGACACAAAAGGATGAATTCAAAAAAAGACAGCGCCAAAGCGATCCAGGCCGCCATTTGAGGTACGGAATACGGCGTGCTGAAACCATTTTGCCGCCGTATCATGTCTGTTCTCAGCACCATTTTCAAATGCGTCTGTCGTCTATTTTATTTGATTCGTAAGAATAAATTATCAAAACTGCCTGGTAATTGCGTTCATGTAAGTTCAGTCGATGCTCCTCTATTATGCAAAAGACGTTTGAGTTTTGCGAAAATGACAAATAATCATCATCGCTTGAACGACAATGCGGACGATGAGCAACAAAACCGTTAACACGAACGAAAACACACAGACAAAAGCACTTTCTAAGGTTATAGTAAAGCACCCAAGACATGGGTACCGGATTAGGTCGTACAGAATTTATTTCGTTTAAGCAAAGTAGAAGATAAACCACTACTGACGGCTACAGTGAATGATGACAAGAGTGTCAAAGGTCGAACACATCGATGGGACGAGATGCGATGAGATCGATGATCGATACAAGATGAGTTGTTGATCGTCAATCCTTTATCAATCGAGCTCGATTTATCACAATAGAAACGTCACAATGAAAAGTCCTCTTAAAAGATATCTTCTGTGGCTTTTAGTAGCTTCGCAGTCCGCCAGCAGTCTTGCCTTTAGTACAAGTACCCCGCGCAGTCTCTGATGTCGCAAGAATCCAGTTTGCTCAACGAGCTCGTCACGGGCAATGTGGCATGGAATTCGTTAGTCGGTGAGGCGGATCGCGCTTTTCGTCTGGGAATATTGCTCGAAAAGAACGGTCAAGCCCGAAAGGCGTCCGCATCGTTCCACGAAGCGGCAACGCTGTATCAGTGCTTTGTCGATCGAAAGAGCGAGTTTGGGCACGTCACATGTCTACCAGAAGATGATTGCAAAACAATCTTGGCGTATACGTGCTTGCGACTGGCGTTTTGAATCTCGATGCTTTGGGAGATTCCAAAGCGGCGGCGAAACTTTACAAAGAATCCGCTCTCATTGATCCGATACCATCTGCTGTCAGTTACACTGGTCTAGCGAATAGCATGCAAGCGGATGGATGCATCGAGGAAGCCATTCGTCCGTATCGCAATGCGTTGGAGATTCAGCCGGCCGATCGGAATGTTCTGTTCCATCTCGCCGTTGCTCTGGAACGATCCGGGGAAGAACAAGAGGCGGAAGAGATTATGGAGATTCTACGTCGCGAAGAATCGAAATATGCTTGTCTCGTGGATTCATGGGGTTATGTTCGTTGGCATACGCGAAAGACAGAACGTCTGAATCTGTATCGTGGAACTCGATCCATGCTGGAATTGGCATTGAACGCGGCACACCCTTTGGTCGAACAAGGCGGCTTGGTGTGTGAATTCGGTGTTGGGTCGGGGCGGAGTATGCGATTCACTCAAGAAATACTTCCGCTCTCCACGGAACTTCACGGATTCGATACATTTACGGGTCTGCCACAGCCATGGGGCAATGAGCCTGCAGGGTCTTATTCCACCGGCGGACGAGCACCCGCTATGGATGGAAAGGTCCAGTTTCACAAGGGATTGTTTGGCGAGACGGTCGCCCCATTTCTGAAAGAGAAAGGTCCCGAGGCATTCTTAGCATACGCCAACATTGACTGCGATCTATACTCATCGACTTTGGATATATTGGAGGCAATGCACGGACGAGTAGTACCAGGGACTATCATAGTATTTGACGAATACATTGGTCATCCGACGTGGCGTCAAGACGAATTTCGAGCATGGCGAGAAACATGCAAGCGCTTTGGGTGGAAGTACGAATATTTGGCGTTCAGCTTGATCACCAATCAAGCTATCGTTCGCATCACAGAAGCATGAATATTAGCGGAGGCTGTCTACAGCGCTAGCAAAAGAAGTTTAAAATAATTGGTAAATTTATGAACATGTTTGATTACTAAGCAGCAGCCCAGTGCACCGACCAATGATCTGGGGCAACTGGAGCATTTTTCTTTTTAAAATACATTCTATTGGCGATCCGACGAAGCGTTGGGACGGAAGCTAAAAGGGCGAATAGGGCTGGACATATAATGCGCCTCGTCTCCTTCCTGATGAAGGGCGTCGTAGATTTGCTTCACCCCCTCACTAAAATCGCTGTTCAGATGGCTGGTTACTGGCAGATCCGAGAGACCCGAAAGAGACCTGGAAGGTGATGATACTACTTTGTGAGAATTGATAGGTCGCTTCCATTCGTAGGGAGAATCCATTGATTCGAACATAGGTGAAGAATCGTTTGGAATCTCGTCCCTACTCGACTGCGGACTACTATAATGATTCGATTTGACACGTACCCTGGCGATGCGAACGGCTTTCGCGGTGGCTTGGGTGGTCCAAAGAGCGCTTCGTATCCACCCATGTCACTGGACACGCTTGATTCTCTGTACACTCCAAGTCGAGGCGGTGCCCCAAAGGACCCTTGGATGCTATCCAAATCACTCTCATTCTCAAAGGGATTGATGAAATCTTCATTGACGTCAAAGTCTCCTGCACTGATATCAGAAAGCGCCAAAGAATTTGTGCGAGCAAAGCTGCCACTGCTCCGCATGACGGCTGGCGGCGGCATGGTAGCGGATTCGAGAGGAATAATGTCGGGAGCGGGAGCGGCGGTCAAAGGTGGTGTAGCATCGTAAGGTGATATCGTCTGCCCGTTATAGGCCATTCGAAAGCGCTTCTCTGGATGCTCAAACTCCGCAGGCTCATCCGCTTCCTGTGCAGCCTTCATGTTCTGCTGCAAAATACTCAAAACACGAGGCTTGTCTGCCATGCGCGTAATAATTTCGTCCGGCTCGACATAACCAATTTTACGTTTCTTTGGACTGACGGGTACAGTTTCCTTTGGACGGCGAGTCGTACTGGCGCGAGCTCGATTTTCCAAAAGCTCGTCTTTGTGAGCGGCTCGTATTTGAGGAGCTCCCTCTCGTAATGCTTGACTCGTCTTTGCCATGATCTTCTCATCGTCAAGCTCCACCCACCATGAGTTGCTCCCGATCGAAGTAGGGTCTCTCTGCAAGAAGCGCCCCGGAGGATCCTGGTTTTCCACCATCGCAATGACTTCCCGCGCTACCTCCGCCTTGGCTGCTTTGTTGGCGGCCAAGTTATAATCGTTCTTTCGATCCGCGACCCACTTTCGAAACTGAATATTGCCCTCGTGCGAGTTGATTCCGCCGCCACGACCACTGAGAACATCATGAGGATGGGGCTCTCGTATTCTGCGAATAGCAACGCCGCCAAAGCCGGCCGCGTACGTTCCAGACCCGCGCTGTTGTTTTGCATCTGCTTGTCGCATGTTTTGCTGTTTGAGTGAAACAGAATTGGGATTATTTGATCCAAAATGGTTTGCCATGTTTTGTTTTGTAATGAATTGAATTAAATGAATTCGCTTTTGTGCTGATGAAGCTTCTATTATTTGTGTAGAGATGATGTTTTGTTTTGTTTTTTATGAGACTGAAGTTTTTCTTCCAAAGCGTCACGTGTCAAAAGCAAGTGTTTTCGGTTGGTGCTCGACGCGAATTCGTCGGAACTGTACGTAATTCTTCGTAATTTTTCTTACGACGAAAATTATGAGCGAACATAACCTTGTTTCCATCATCTCGCAAATGTCAGCAAGGAATTCGATCGAAGCAGAGGAGTCAGATGACAGATGACATTCGCACACAATCCACCTATACTAAACTTTGACACGTCATCAATTTGGCGCTTTCCAGATCAGAGTGCTCACGCATTTTTCGTCGCATCATCGGCGGTACATACAGTAGTGAGAAACTTGTTGTTGTTGATGGCTGACTGGTGACTCAGCTTCAGTCTGCATGACTCAGGATTATTGGCAGTGTTGTTCCGTATGTTCCGCGCGAGGATGTTACTACAGTACCTGGTACTTGAAACGTTCTGTTCATGTCTTGGTTCCACGGTTCCACGTCTCAATTTCCGTAAATTAAACCTCAACTATAATCGATAATGATCGCTGCTGGATCAACAGCCCCGCTATGCTAGTTCTAGGTGTACTAGTTATCATAGGGCAAGCAGATAGAGCATTATACCAGCAAAATACTTCATTGAGTTAATAAAAAGGGCGTGCTTCTGATTCTCATTGCAGCGAGTAAAAGCAACTTGCAGAAAGCTATCCATACTATAACATTTATTTTAGGTCTCACCCAATACCACGTTCATTATTATTAACTAATGATATCAAGAACTCCTGAAAGCACAACTAGCACCTAGCACCATTACGAATACTAACTGAAAATTTAGTTCTTTCCGTAATTCAAACTAAGCCGATCGTTTGCGGTAATTTGAAACCCGTTCAAGCCGTTCTTTGCCAGCGTAGCATGGGCTTCGTCTTCAAACTCGACAAACGCCAAGCCTGGCCGGGGCATACGGACTTCTTTGAATCCCGCATACTGTCGAAATAGCATACCCAGCATCATTTCATTGCATTCTTCTGGTAAATTGTCGGCCAACAAGTATTTCGATGGCGGTGCTTCTGGAATAGAAGCCGAGGCAGGAGTTACTGTAGTTGGTGCAGCTGCTTCGTTTTCATCGTCACGCTTGTCTTCTGTCTTGGCCCTCTTTGCTTTTGGAACATACGTGCCGTCACGTCTCGCAACACGGTCGCTCGGGGCCTTGGCAAATTCAATGACTAGATCTTTCCAAAGAGCGTGAAGCCCTGCTCGGCATGTAAAGCCGCTGCTGCGGCTTGCATGTCATCAAAGATAATCCAGGCTTGTCCACGGAGACCCTCGCGTCGAAGTACAATCACTTCTTGCACTTTTCCGTAGCGAGTAAATAAAGAGTACAGCGCGCGACGCAGCAATGGTTTTTTGACCTTCCAGTCGATATTCTTGAGGTAGAGTGTGGGGTTCGGCTGCAACATGGTATTCAACAAAATCAACTACAGTGCGCAGCGGGCTAGCCTCTTATCTTCCGTTTTTTTAGGGAATATTGTTACAACGGAGTAGAATTGGAAATCAAACAAACTCCGTTCATGTTGTGGCTGCAACACGAGCAGAGGTGCGATCATCGCGTGAACGTTTTGGCGTGTCGCGGTGGTTTTGTGTCGATACTATTTATTATGCTTTCCGGATTCCTGATTCCCTCATTATTGTGACTGAATAACTCGGGATTGACTGAACTCTTTTCCATGATGATCGCTAGGATTCGAGTGCGATGGGACGGACGGACGCAGTGCATAGATTTGCTGCATCGTCGCGAGCGACCATGACAGATTTATTTTGTCGTCGCCGCATAAAGGAAGATCTCAAGACCATTCAAAAGTAATCTGTTTCCCCATAACAACAACAATAATTTTTCATCATGTACATGACACGATCAGAATACGATCGGGGAGTGAATACGTTCTCCCCGGAAGGACGTTTGTTTCAAGTAAGTAGACTATGCGCGTCTTCTATTTTTATACAAAGATTATTTTGCTGTAATCTCACCGCATTCGCTATGTCGCACTCTTCAAACCAGGTTGAATATGCTATTGAAGCTATCAAATTGGGATCTACCGCGATCGGATTGCAAACGAAGGAAGGCTGCATTTTAGCGGTCGAAAAGCGCTTGACCAGTCGCCTGCTGGACCCTTCCTCCGTAGAGAAAATTGCTGAAATTGATTCGCACATGGGAGCCGCCATGTCCGGTTTGATTGCGGACGCTCGAACGCTTGTGGATCATGCTCGTGTAGAAGCGCAAAATCACCGTTTCACCTACGATGAACCGATGGGAGTGGAAGCGTTGACGCAAGCGGTTTGCGATTTGGCATTGTCTTTCGGAGAAGGAAGCGATGGCGATTCGAAAAGCGGATGAGCCGACCTTTGGTGTCGCTTTGTTATTGGCAGGTTACGACGATTTGGACGGTTGCCAATTGTTCTTTAGTGATCCGTCGGGTACCTTTGTGCGGTACAAAGCCAAAGCCATTGGAGCCGGTAGCGAGGGCGCTCAGTCCAACCTCGAAGAGTCGTACTCAGAAACGATGACATTAGACGAAGCTGAAGTTCTGGCGTTGAGCACTCTGAAGCAAGTCATGGAAGAGAAGATCTCGACGGACAACATTGAGCTGGCTCGCGTAACTCCTGAAAAGGGTTTCCACATTGCAACCGCAGAGGAAGTGACTGCTGCCCTTGAGAAACTGTAAGGAATAAAACAATAGTCATTCTGAATTATCTCAGTAAACATATTCGGTTTATACATATTGCATTACAAATCTATCATTGGTCCGACTGCTCGCCTTCTTTCTCCGCTTTGACTTCTTTCTTCTTCTTTTCTTTCTTTTCTTCTCCTTCTTGGGTTTCTTGTCAGCTTTTCTCGTTTCTTTCTCCTGTGATAACTGCTGTTGAAGCATTGCCTCTGCTTCTTGCTGAGCAGCTGCAATCGCAGCAAGAACAGCTGGGCTCATATTACTGGATTGGCTTGGACGTGTTGCGTCTGTAACAGAATCCTTAGGAAACTCCGCGCTAGATGCCGGACTGTGCTTCGGTGGGTTTTGAGGGCTGCTTGTGATCTCCTCAGTAGATGCGTCTGGAATGGATTCGTATGACGGCTTGGAGGCATCGTTTCGTTCTTCAACGTCCTCCTCCACGAAAACTCGCTTTTATCCGCTTCGTCCTCCGTCTCGAGTATAATATCATTCCCAGTGGGATTATCGCCCGAAACCTCAGCCGTATCCATCTCATCGTTTTCTGTAGTGATCACATTCCGTCGTCCTTCTCAACATCCTTTGTTCTCTCAACGTTTTCATTCTGTATTGATCCATGATCACTACCGCTGGAGTGACTGTCCAGCTTCTCCTCAATTTTGACCGGTTCCTCGTCGATTTTTTCATTCAAGACACCATCATCTGGTGAGATTCTTTCCACCGCTTCGGTAGCTACCACAGGGCTGTTGCTGCGGCTGCTTTCATCATCTGAATGCTCACGTGAAAAGTACTCTTTGGACACGTCATCGTGGCTATCATCGTCGGTGTCTTCAATGTCTGTCTTTGTTTGTCCCGATTGAGATACGTGGTCGTTATCAGTTTCATCGGTCGTTGCCCTTTGGAGTCGTTTACCGGCGCCACGTGAGGTTTTCGAATCACTGTCATTGCTCTCGGACGCTTCGTCCGAACCTTGCGCTGTTTCGGACGGTGACGTCTCGGGCGGGGCTGATATTTTGGTTGTCGTTTTCATTCTATCATGATCTTGTCCAGCGATCTGCCTTTGTCCAGATTCATCAAAAAACACTTCGCTGTCATCATCACTATCATACACGCTGTGTTGTTTAGGGAGTACCTCATCCTCATCATCATCGTCGGCCAAGAATGCTTCCAGCGCTTTTCGAGAAGCTTCTGCATTACTTTGTGACAACGCGGCTGGTTTGCTTGGTTCGACTGGAATGACGACAGCCCGTCGAGAGCCGTGTGTCTTGTTCGAATCTTGTGACGGAGCTTTCGCTGCAGGTTCTTTGAGTTGCTCGGGAGCAGGTGGTGGATTGCGCAGCTGCTTGAGGTAGGCATCGTAGGGTACAACTTGCGGCCCCGATTCTCGGGACTGCTTGAGCGATTGCTGAATACTGTGCAAAGTATTCTGCAATTGCCACTGTTTGTGTAGTAAATACGACTGATACATGAAAAAATGCAAAATTCCCAGACCGTAACAGTTGAAAAGTGAAGTCGTCGTGCATTGCAAGTGAAGACGCGACGGTTCGACATCTGTCGATAGTCCTTGCAGAGCCAGTAATGTCATTTGCTGCACATCCGATTCGGTCACTTTCGTTTTTCGTTGTTTCGTTTCACTCTTGTACAGTTTATCCCAAAAGTTGATCAAAATACAGAGACAAAATGGTTTGTCGGTTTCGTGCTGTATCTTGTTCCATAAAGAATGAATGGCCTCCGAGACCGATTGTTCTATCCGCTTTCGATCATGTCGGGGATCAATTAATAAAATAACAAGATCGGTCTTTTGTTGTTGCATATCTTTTCATCGCCCCGTCGGCGGATTTGTACGTGCAGCTGAATACGATCCCCGACGGGTCGAGGCGACTGATACGGCACCACGGCCGCACTTTGATATTCCTGCACCGCGGAAAATGGGTCTTTTCCGCGAAGTCTATGCAGCAATGTCTGTTTTCCAGCTTGCGGTAGTCCCATAATCGAAGTGTTGAGTGTAAGCAAAGGACGCCTTTCGGATAGCTGTTGCGTGTTCCGTCGTCTCGCAGTAGAAGCAAGTGGAGGAGGAGTCCTCGGCGCACGCTGTTGTACGCTTCGATGCGGCGTTGCTGTGGATACATCGTCCTTTTCATCATGTTCGTATTCGCCTTCCTCCTCGTAGAAAATGGATTCAGTCGTCCCCATTCTGAAATCTGTGTCGAGTAATAGTTCAGCTCTCAAAAGTGAAAACGTCTTTATTATTTTAAACTTTGCGACCCCACCCGCAGGCCCAAACAGCCGATTATTCTTGACTAGAAATCCGCTCTCGTACCTTCTTTATTTTGATAAGGAAGTTCGATTTAAAATATAACAACAACAAAGAGACAATTAAAAGGCTTCATCGTCGTCAGGTTTGTCGTTTTGTTGTGTTTTTTTTTCTTCACAAAAGTCTGGAATGCCGTGAAAGGAGAATGGAGACAACAACAAGACGTCACTTCTCATGGATACACTCTGTGGCATAGCCGATGGGCGACCGTTCTTTTCCTCCACCCGATCAAAAATCGAAGATCCGATTTATGGAAGACACAAAACAGCAAAAACGGCAGAAGCAAGTCAAACAACATTATAATAAGAGCCGTAGAACGACCAATTGACTTCACCCTTAGATCAGCATGTCCAATCCGGAAGTACAAGCCAAAGCACAGGCCCTTATGGCCAAGCTGGAAGGACAAGAACGCATTGTGATTGATGAAATCCAGAGAATCCATGTGCGCAAACAGGCCCGAGAGGCATACGTCTGCTGTGTCGGCTGCTTTGATAAAGCAGGTACGACGGGTCCTTCGGAAACGTTGGAACGCTGTGTTCAAAGTTGTCAAGTGCCTTATCAGCAAGCGACGAATATCCTTCAGAATGTGAGTATCGTTTTTTTATGAGCAAGGAATGGATGACAGGGTGATTGACAAGCGGCGTGAACTCACTGTTATCACTCCTTTCCCCTCTGTTCTGCTTCACAGGAGGTATCGACTTACAAGAATCGACTCGGTCGCTCCATGCAAGACTGCCAAGACAAAGTCCGAGACATGTTGAATCCAGGAGACGAAAACGATGCCCGAAAGATGCGCAGAGTGGAGGATACGTGGTTGTCGTGTACGGCCAAGTCGGTCGATGAGCACATTGCACTCTTGAAGCCGTTGAAAGATCGTATAGCGAAACAACTGAGTGGAAAGTAAAATAATATTTTTTTTGTGCGGTGGGGTCACTCATTATAATATTCGAGCATGGCGAGCTATCCTGTTTAGTGCTGCAAGGAGCGCGTGCTGCCAAAGAAGTGTTATTCTTTTAGATTATATAAAAGCGCTCGCTCTAGTATATATACGGTAGGTAAATAATCAACAAAGATTCGATTTGCTGGATGCGGTTCTTGCAGACTTCCATCTGGGTTCTCTTTCATCTGCTTTACTTTAGTCTTGATAAAAACAAGAGCTATTTGCTAGCAAGGAATTGTAACGAGCTGAGGTCCTTTACCACTGTGAGTTTTAGAGCGAAGGAGGAGGATCCTCCTCCTTCTCGAGGAGGAGGAATCATCTCTACGGTAGGCGCTTAGACCGCGACCAGTAAACCCGTGAATCGATGCGAATCACGATCTAAACACGTCATCGGATCATATATATTTCCTTATCCACCTTTTTTCATTGATGGCCGTTGTTGTTGCATATTATCATCTATTGTGCAAGCAAACGATACTGCAGTAGCAACAATGAGAGCCAACGTAGGAACAATGAACCGTCTTCTCCCGTCCTTATTATTGGCAACTTCGGCTTCTGCTTTCTTTCCTCGGCACGAGTGCCCGGCTTTCGTTTTCCTGTCGCATTCTCGACCAAGGGCATGGCTGAGAAAGTCCTGACAAATCCCAAATGGCCCGAGTCTTGGCCTTACGACGACAAGGTCGATTTTTCTGTGATGGATCCATCGGAAGATGAAATTTTCTACAGTCAGCCGCGTCTTGTCTATCACATTGACGATGGGGCTGTATCGGCACTCACCGAACATTATGCGACAAGCCTCAAAGATGGGGACGACGTGTTGGATATCTGCAGTTCGTGGGTTTCGCATTATCCCAAAAACTTTAAGGGTGGAAAGATCGTTGGATTGGGTATGAATGAGTTTGAACTTAGCAAGAATCCCCAATTGACCGATTATGTAGTGCAGAATCTCAATAAGGATCCGAAGTTCCTTTTGAAGATGCTTCCTTCGATAAGGTAAGCATTGATTTGGCTGGCAATCTGTTTTGGCTCCTTCACGTCGAACGAACCCCTCATGGCCGCCTGTTTCGATCTTCTTAGGTCACATGCGTCGTTTCAATCGATTACTTGACACAGCCACTTGAGGTTGTCAAAGAAATTGGACGAGTTTTGCGTCCAGGAGGCGAGGCGATCATTAGCATTAGCAACCGGTACGTAATTTGGGGAATCGTGGCATCATAAGTGTGATCTAGCTCACGTCATCCATTTCGTGATGCTAGGTGTTTTCCTACAAAAGCCATGCAAATCTGGTTACAAACGAGCGATCTGGAACACATCTTCATTGTAGGAAGTTTCTTTCATTATGCTGGCTGCTTTGATCCACCTCAATGCACCGATGCGAGTCCTAATCCAGGTAGAAGTGATCCGCTTTTTGTTATCACTGCAAAGCGAAGTTCGAAATAGAGCAATAATACAGAATATTGTAGAAATTTCTATAAAATGAATTGTTATCCATAAACTGCTGTCGTATTCGCAGATGCTTAGAGTAAAACTGCGATGATAAGACTCGTCACAGTCTCAAACACTAGTCGTTCAAACACCAAAACCGTCTTTTGGACTCTTGCAGGGTCTCTTGCGCAAACTGCACCAACGCCAAGTCACTGATTTTCGTCACTGCCTTGCTCCACTCTTGCGAAGGCGGCTGGCCCGTTTCACTACGCGTCGTCGCACGAGCCCCGTCGCTGCTCGACCACGACCTTCACCTCCCATGGGTCCACCCGAAGCGACGATCTTGGTATTGGTCGCGCTCACAAACGCGTTGGTGGCCGACTGGACATTTTGCATCCACGCCGTCGGCGGTGCACGGACGAGCGACCGCATCCACAAGGAATTTTGCGTCAAACCACCAACAATGACTTTTCGAGATACCGATGACATGTAGTATTCTACTTTGAGTTCGTAATATCGATTCCAACAACTGCCCCACTTTTCCAAACGCAATTGATCGGACGTTTCAATCGACCCGTTGGGGCACTCATTGGGCACGGGACTGTTGTATTCCGGAGGATACGCGCGGAAGGCTTTGATTTGAGGAAATTCCATCAGCGTCGAGCGCAGAGGATCGACCACCAGAGCCACAAACGGATTTCCATGCGGATCTTCGGATCGTTGCCATTGCAACTGGGTAGTCAAATCCGTTTGTGACAAGAAGCAATGCGAATTGACACTCAAATCGAAAGGATGCGAATGATACCATCCCATGAATTTTTCTTTTCGCGTCGCTTCGAGTGATTCTCCCAAACTGATCATGTGATTGACCACATGTTCATCATCCGCAATCACACGGGTCTCGAAACCTTCAATGGGCAGCGGAAAAGCATCTGTAATGACCAATGAATTCGGTGTTTGGGTGTCAGGACGACCCATGAGTAAGCCCATAACTTCAATGGGATTGCCTGCGGGGAGAAATAAGAGAAAGTATTATTTATTAATGAGAACAAATTATAACCAAACATATTCTCCGTATTCCATTCTTTCCGACACATACCACCCTTTTGTATTCCTTTATCGACACCCGACTGACAATGCATCATGATTTTAATAATCGCTGAAGGAGAAATTGTCACTTGCTGAAAGTATTTTGGATTCTGCATCCACGGAGCTTCGGTGCGCAGGGTTTCCAAAGCGTCCGCATCAATGTGGAATTTCGCATCGGGGATGGTTTATTGGTTTCGTTCTTGGGCGGTGCTTCTGCTGGTAATTTCTCTGGTTCCATGGTGTTATCTAAATATTACGAGAAGAATAATAAGAACAAAGATAATGCGAATGCAGAGTGATCGCGACTTCGTCTTTTTATTTCTTGCTGTCGTATCATCATGGCAAAATCTCATCTCGTCCCGTCGTCCAACCTGCGCCGGCGAGTCCCGGTTATCCGCGAACACTTTTAAACCTTAACCCTTGAAAATAGAAAGCTGAAGCCATTTTCTACGCTAAAACCCATTGTCGACAAGAAATGACTGTAAACTATGACCCTTGCCACTTGGTACAAAATGTACGTACGACGGATGCAGGATTTTTCTTTCAAGACCAAAAAAGCGCCGAATGCCCCGACGACGATGATCTCTATGAATACCATCCTGAATCATCAATAATTAACAACTGAATCAAGGCAAGCTGTTAACGCTCTTGAAAACACAAAATGGGCGGAGTAATTACTCGCTGCTGTGAGCCCTGTCGGCCTCGGAATGTTGTACGATATTGCGCGACGTGCAACATCCCCGATGCCGAGTTTCGCGGAATTTGGTGAGCTCTATTTTTATTGTTTGTTCATAGAAAGTATCAGTCCTTTTCTCATTATACGCTCTCCCCTCTTTACAGCGCATGGCCGCACGGATGCTGTTTCTCGGTCATGGCCATCATGTCCGCGTTCGGTGGAGTGTATTTTAATGTTTATACGTTGGGTTCCTGTTTCCTGCAACGCATTCATATCATCAATCCGGTCACCGGCGAGCCCATTCCGGGCAGTGAACGCGGGTACGGATTCTATTCGCGGGAAACGGACTACGGACTCGCTTCCGATTACAAAACCTGCAGTTATTATGCCGAAGACGAAAAGCTGAACTCATGGACGGCTGGGTCAATGCATCCAAGTTTTCACCTGGCTCAGTATGTTTCTGGGGACCGTGGCATTCTTCATTGTATTCAGTACTTGCATGTGCGCGTATTCGCAGAGCATGTTTGCGCGATGGTTGATGTGGGCGTATATCTTTGCGTCCATGTGCATGGGGCTCACCTTTCTCGTATTTGGGTCGGAATTTTGCAAAGAAAACAAGTGCGATGTGGCACAGGGGAGTGGATATGCGCTCACGACGTTCATGTTTTGGTTGTCTTCGGCAAATACGATCAAAAGTTTTGGAGGTGCAGCACCGGAGGGTCCGTCACGTGACAATGGTGAGCGGCGGCCTTGGTTCAAACGAAGAAAAGATCCCAATCAGCGTATTACAGACGAGCAGCAGGATCTGGCTGATTTGTATTACGAAGGTGAGGATGATAAATATCCCATTCCAGAAGTCACTTCGGATGGTCGCAAGCGATACTCGTATTTTGCTGCACTAGCGGATGATCGGGACGGTAGAATCCGACAAGAAGATGATCCAGATTCGGATGACGACGACGATGATGATGATGATGACGAGTCGTCCGAGGGAGAAGAAGGCCGAGAGAGGCAACAGATGGTTCCTCCACAGTCTGGATACTACAATCAGCAAGGGCAACCGGGATACTACGATCAGGGATACTACGATGAGCAAGGCAACTATGTTCAAGGATATGACCCGAACAGTCAGCAGCAAGGATACGATCCAAATTATTATTATCAACGAAACGGCGAGCAACCAGCCTACGATCCGAGTTACTATGAACAGGGACATGGTGATCCGAATAGCAATCAGACGAATCTCGATGCGCCGGCAGCCCGAGAAGGCACGGGTTATGAAGCATTACAGGGGCAGCGACCGCAAGTGGGCGATCCCGATGGGCCATCGATTACTTAGGCATCGACCTCGAACATAGTATTCTTTGATTCGATAGAAACCTCATACGATTTAGTTATATTCAACATGTAGCAACGTTTTGTGTCTGTATATGCGCTTCTAGCAAGAAAGTCCTACAGGAACGTACAAAGTGACGAAAATGCAGGCATCTCAAATTAGGAATAATCTACTGTTCGAGCAGGCTGCACACGAATGATACAAGAAGTAATGGAAATGAATGCTGCTCTTCTTGTGGAAGAGGACACACTCGTAGAGGGTTCACATCAACGCAGTTGTTACTCAAGGCGACAACTTGCGATCCACGTCAAAGAAAGCCTCCGGAATATCACACTCCACTGGATCTTCATCATCGGTCGCCAAGACACAGTTTGTGCAAAACTCAATGACCTGCGAGGGTGTCATGCGAAACAAATCTTCGTAGACATCGCAATTGCCCGTCGCCAAGCAACGATCGGCGCAGTAGTTTTCCGGAGACCTTTCGGCCAATCTCTTATCCTTTTGAAGCTCCCGGAAGTTCTCTTTGAAGTCATCCTGGAGAAAACTGGATTCGCCGCTGTTAAGCTGACTGAGAACGGCAGCACGATTCTTTTCCATCCATTCGTTCTCAAATTCTTTGTGATGCTTCTCACGATACAATTCTTTATCAATCAAATCGGCGACCCAGTCTATCGGAGTGAAATATCAAAGTAAGTCGCAGTAGACTTACACCAGAGACACCAAGTAAAGCGACGTACCTTCGAGAAAGAGTCGTGTGGAGCGGCGGAAGGATGTTACGGGCTGCTGAAAGGCCGCGGCGCCCGTCACGACGAAAAGGATTCCGATGACAGTCTTCATGTTGAGATTTATTTTTATAATAGCTATTGAAAGATAGATGAATGAAAAGGGCTCGCATCTAATTCTCTTTAGAGCAATTATACCACGTATCAGTTGCTTTTGTTGCTTTCAAAGAATTCTTGGATCGAAGCCATCAAACGAAATCAAATCCATCAATTGGCACATTGTACACTTTTGTATCACGAGGAACAAAAGTCAGGCGCGGCAGATGGTGACGAGCCAACCTTAACCTTGATGACTCTAGGCAAGCGGGAACACTTGAAACCCGCGGAGAAGACGCACAATAGAGGGTCTGCTACAAGATGGACGGTAATCTTTTCTTTATTCAGTTTATGCAGAAGTGATAATGGAAAAATATAAATCTAAATTCAATAATATCTAAGCTACATTTCTAATGAGAATTTCACAACGATTCGATGTCGTAGAGTGTCAACCAGATGCGGCTTTTTTAGGTCCGTTCGCCACGGATACGACGCGCAAGCTGAATATCCTTGGTCATCAGGGTGACACGCTTGGCGTGAATAGCGCATAGATTGGCGTCTTCAAAGAGGCCGACCAAGTAAGCCTCGGTGGCTTCCTGGATGACAAGAAGAGCTGTAGGCTGGAAGCGGAGATCTGTCTTGAAGTCCTGAGCAATCTCGCGAACGACGCTGAAAAGGCATCTTGCGGATGAGAAGGTCAGTCGACGTTTGTAGCGACGGATCTCCCGCAAAGCTACGGTTCCGGGTCTGTAACAATGAGGCTTCTTGACGCCACCGGTATACGGTGCAGATTTACGAGCCGCCTTGGTGGCAAGCTGCTTTCAAGGAGCCTTTCCTCCTGTACTTTTACGAGCACAAATCCTCTAGCTAGTAGCCCTCATCTGTCACAGCGATACCCAAAACTATGGTGGATCGAGGATCAACACGAAAGAAGACTTGGTACAAGACGACTTTCCGACAAAAAATAAAAGAAATTGCTCACTATATAATTATTCTTAATCATCATCTTGCGTATGATCCTTTAGACTACGTGACGGAAAGTTGAGAACATCCTTGAACCATTTCTGAGCAACAGTGAGCACCAAAATCGGTCGATTGTGTACCGACATTGGCGAGACCCCGATGTAAAATACGATAATCAAATACTAGCACATCTCCTCGTTGTAGCAAGGGCGCCACGGTCGGTTGCAATGTTTTGCGCGCCTTGGCGGCCAGCATCATGGGCGCCAAATTCCTTGTGTGATAATGTGTACCTGGTCGCAGTTCCGTGGGTCCCATTTCTCGCGTAAGATGAATCAGAGGAATGAAAATATTCAAACAGTGACAAGGCTGGTGTTTTTTAGATCTACATGCCCGCCATCGGCATGCCAACTCTGTTCGCTTGAACCAGGCATCGCAAGAACCAATGACGTGTGACATATTTGAACGACTTCCCAGGAATCAGCATTCACGAGACTAGGCACGAACGGAAGGTATTGCTGAATCTCTTGTAATGACGGCATGTCACTGTTTATTTGTAGAAACTGTGACGACTCTTGCAAAGCAATTTCGAATCGCCCAGGACTTCGCATCACAATTTCGCGAAAGCCATGTTTGACTCCGACTTCGATAGGGTATTTGTTGATTGAATCATGGTCACTTCTAATTTCTTGCGCAACATGGTTATTGGCGTCGAGTTTCTCAAAAGACGCTCCGTCACTGTTGCTGTAAATGTTTGCCATTGGTCGATAATGCGCTCGGGGAGTACCTCTGCTTCCCAACAATATCCGTCGGACGAGAAGCGCTCTTGAATGCCCGCTGTCATTGTTTTTGTGGTATCGACATTGATTTGTGCCTCGTTCAACATATAGTGCGGTCCGAGATATTTTGCATCATCGTATTGCGTTTGAAATAAGAAGGACGACGAGAAAGCGGCGCAAGACGCGATGCGCGAAAAAATGCCACGCTGAATTTTGGACGACCGCGCGATGTCGCGCGCACCAGCAAGCTCCGCCCTTTTTTGGTGTGACACTCTTTCTTTCGTTCCGCACAAAAAAAATTCAAACGTTATTATTTATCTGCAACAAACAGCAAACTAGTCTATCCACAACAATGAAATCGCATTCTTATTATTGCTGTCTTTCAATTGCCTCACTTTCTACTCGTTGTTGGGGCTTTTCCACGCCAATCCGGCATCCCCATTGGGTCACCGCACAAACAACCCAATCGCAATTGCACATGGGTATCCTCGATTCTTTGTCCGACTTTTGGACGAAACGAGAAGCCGATTTCATCCGCTTGGATTCCAGTGAAGCCGAATACGGCCCGGGGCCTTTACTCGTCCTTTACAAGGTGCCAGCTGGGATTGAAGACGATGAAATCAACGACATGCTGTCCGACGGAGCGCCGCAGGCCTACCGAAAGAACTGTCGAATCTATCGATTGACCGAACAAGATGGTTCCATTTTGGATAAGCCGCTTCAGCAGAGCCTGGAATATATGATGAAGTCAATTGCAACGACAAGTAACTTCAAACTGGGCATAGCAGTGACAGGAGTTCCTGTCCTCCTCTTTAGCGGTTTCCGTAATGATGAGATGATGGCAACCTATAATATTCTAGGACAAGAAATCTACCAGGAATTGGGAGGACAATGGTCACCAGCTTGTGCCAAGGCAGTTCCGAATGCCATGGGGAAACAATTACGACAAGTTTTGGATGAAATTGCTGGGGATCATGCGAGTGCTACGGTGGACGAAGACGCGTCCTTGTCATGACGCACTCGGTAGAGTTGATAATCAAAATAGAAATAGGAAACTGTAAACGGCAAGTAATTTATCTGTTATTATAATGTGATACTACTACAATAGTATTTTACCGACCAACAATGGTAGTCGGATCAAATTCTTTCGCTTCTTTGGTCAACGCATCAAATAAATCCTGTCCATCAAATGATTTCTTGGGTGTTCGGATCAAGACACAACTAGTGGGTCTCTTGGTAGAAGCCGCGGCCCCGAGATCATGCTTGGAAGGAACAAAGATGTAAGGGATGTTCTTTTCTTCGAGCAAAACAGGAAGATGCGAAATGACATCGACAGGATAAATGTCGCCCGCGAGGATCGCCAATCCAGTTTCGCCTTTTCGTAGACCTTTACAACCTCTTTGACTCCTCGTCGGACATGCTTGCTGGCGGCGGCTTTCTTGACAAGCTTGTGCGCTTTCTTCGTGCTCTTCTTGGAGGCCAGCGGTTGACTAATCACGTTGACAGCTTCCAAGCGTTCCTCGTAGGTCTTACCGACCGTTTTGGTTTCTTCGTCCCCTTCGGCTGCCATTTTGTAATTGATTTCGATTGAAGTTGGGTGGCTTGATTGTTGAGGGTGTTAAATGATGCGATGATCGAGGTTGTTTTAGATCCTCATGGTCGGCAAGCGGCAGCTTTCAGTGGTGGTGTGCAGTGTCGTGTGACGGATGGACAGACGGTTAGCCAATCCATTACGTCTGACCGGCACTATAACAGATGTTTTGAAATTTGGCCTCCGCCGTTCGATTGAAACGTGGAGACGAAGGACAAACTCAAAAGGCGATCAACAACAAAAAAAAAAAGGAGAAGATGAATCTAATACAATAAGGCAAGAGAGTGTGCTAGTGTGCAATTGCCATGAAAGGACTGATTCGAAATCCACAGCTGCTGTGGCTGACAGCTGTCACGTTGGTCGATTCATTCGTCGTTCGAAACACGGCAAGGCGTGCTTGTTCGGAATATGCAAAACGCGGAATAACAGACCGGCAGAAAGCTATGCAGAGAAGAAAGTCAGTTTGCGAATGGAAACGTTCGTTTTCGAGAATGCTAGCCACGGTAGCGAATGATTCGAGTAATGATGATACGGTACGAGAGAAAACGACAACATGGCTCAACGAGGTGGTTATTGGAATGAATCTATGTCCTTTGCCGATTTGCCCATGAGAAAAAAGCAAATACAAGTCAATGTTCTCCGAGGAACCGACGTGGAAGGGATTCTTGAACAGGTCTGGAACGAACTGAATCGCCGAGTCGATGAACAGGGTACTACGCTCCTTGTCTGTCCCGACTTGCACCCGTCTGACTTTATCTCGTATCTCGGTGTACTGGATCTCGTTGAAGAAATGTTACAAGACGAGCCCCACCTGGAAGGACACGTCCAAGTGGCACCGTTTCATCCAATGTTTCAGTTTCAAGGCTCGGAATGGGACGATCCGGACAATTGGACGAATCGTAGCCCGTATTCCATTTTTCATATTCTACGTGAAGATGAAGTCACTCGTGCTGTCGACAAAATTGGAGGTGATTCAGGAGTCGTTTGGAAGCGAAATGTGGAATTGTTAGAGACGATGGAGCGAGAGTTGGGATCGGAAGCGCTGGAGCGAATCATGACGAATGATTTGGATGCCAACTTGATGCAGAAGAAAAGCGATATCCTTCGGCGAGTACGAAGTCGCAATGTGGTGGTTGGGAATACAAACGATACTGACATAGACTCATGAACCTGTTTGGTCCATCGTGCTCGATTGAATGAAGGTTCGGAATGTATCAAGGAAAACATTTCTATTCTTTGTTTCCACATGTCGTACATGGTACACTGACATGAGGCTTCTAATGCAACGAAAGCACAAATAGATACATGCATAAAAAATTGAAATCCTTTCTACTGATAAATATAACTCAATCTCCCCAAACTGGCTCTCCCCATTCGAGTACTTGCACAGAATCACCAACCGAAATGAATGCCCCGACAGAGCTGGGCGCCGGAACCACATTTTGTGCAAAATAGACATTACTTGGATTGACATCAAGCGCACGAAACTCGGCCATTGTTTCGAGAGGCTCTTCGCTCACTTTTCCCGACGTCTGATTGGTACAAGATTGTTTACACCGCGGACATCCCTTGACAACATGAAAATGGAATTCCCAATCCGAATCACCTTCCAACGATCTTCTTCAAAGGGCTCGGATCCAGAAACCACAATATTGGGTCGGAAATTACTCATGGAAAGTGGTTCTTTGCCTTTTTCTTTCAATCTCCGATTAAGTTCTTCCAGCGACTTTTCATTGGCAATCAGAATGGGAAAGCCGTCGCTCAATGCGACCACCGGTCCTTTTCAAACCAACTTCGAGCTGCATTTGGGACATAACGTTCGTCCGCAATGCGCTCGTCTTCGGGGCATTGAATCACCAACCGTACTTTGGAAGCTTTCAGATCGTCCGTGACATCCGTGTCTTGATCCAGAATGGATTGCAAAAGGCGGCCGCCGTGTCTCCCATATCCTGCACTTGCACACAATCGCCCCAAATGGTGGCGCGATACTTTTGACTGCTGGTGGCTGGTTGGATGGAAAATCTCGCTTTGAAATTCGGAAGCAAATGACTCGTCAAGACGAAATGATCCTTCTCTTGTGCAACGACCACCGTAGCGAGTGTGGGACACTGCCGCTGTGTCAAGAAACGATGCGTCGCATCCTTGGGTCCAAACGACCCCACGCTGGCAACGGTGCCGGAACCACCAACATGAGCCCTCGATCACCCGCCAGACCCCGTTTCTCAATTTGAATTGTACTGTGATCTATGGCGCGCAGTGATTTGACTGTGAAAGAGATATAGTTTTGTACATAATTTATTAATGAGTTAATTCATGTTCTTTTTTCTAACAAGATCGTCTCACGATATACGTACTCGGATAAATATAAAGCTGCGAAACTTTGCAATTGAAATCACCCTCGGTGTTTTTCTTTGAAGAAGTAAGCAAATGCAATCGAAGTCGAGACACAATCGTCGCGAGCATGCGACCCAATTTCGTAGCGTTCACTGTTGCGAATACAGCAACGACTGCGGTGAAAAGGAGAATGGGTATCATCTCACGATTAGTAGCGGGCGTTACTGCATTTGTCATTGTTTTCGAAGTGTATTATTTGTGAATTATTTCAGCTTTGACAGATCCGAAGGTTGTTTGTAGCCTCTGAACATCCGCAGGAACATTGGAGCGCAACAAACAAAAAATAAAAATGCTCGGGCAGTTGTTTGCGTGCGATGAGAGACACGCGAAAATATGCTTTTTAGTCATGGGAAACCATGACTGAAAGTTGCGCCCGTACGCCGGGCAGATGCTTCCGCAGCAGCCGCAAGCCAAAAAATAAAACGCTGTTTGCGCTGCTTTTCCACAATAAAAAGCAATTGGACCATGGTAAGTAAGAACCGCTGTTCACGCGTTTTCGATGGTCCATAACAGCCCATGTTATTCGTGCATCGGTGATTGGTTACTAACAACCGCTCTTTTATTCATCTTCAAACGCCACAGCCGACAGGAAAAGGAAGCAAATTGCTTCGATACGTCGAACACCGATTGCGTGTCACGCTTCACGATGGACGCTATATTATAGGAACATTCCTCGCTTTCGACAAACATCTCAACTTAGTTCTCAGTGAAGCAGAAGAATTTCGTATGATAAAGAAAAGCGGGAGTGCTGCGCTGCTTGAAGAACGGACGGAGAAGCGGAGTTTGGGACTTGTTTTGATTCGCGGAGAAAATGTTACTAGTTTGGCGGTCGAAGGTCCTCCTCCGCCGTCGATTACGGGAAAATTAACACCCGGAGGACCTGGTATGGCGCGTGGGGCTGGTCGAGGTATGATGCCGGGCATGGCTCCTCCTGGTTTGGGTGCGGCTCCTGTGCATGGCATCGGGGAGGAGTTCTCCCGCCTCCTCCACCGCCAGGAGGACTTCC
Source organism: Fistulifera pelliculosa (assembly GCA_026008555.1). Taxonomy (NCBI): domain Eukaryota; phylum Bacillariophyta; class Bacillariophyceae; order Naviculales; family Stauroneidaceae; genus Fistulifera; species Fistulifera pelliculosa. Next base: position 23,698 of record BROJ01000475.1, read on the forward strand.
TCCTCCAGGAATGGGACGTGGTATGCCTCCTGGTTACTAACTTAATGAATGTTTAAGTCTATTGTTACAAAGAGTAGTCATACACTCTAGTGAGGAAAAACCGTTTCATGTTTGCAATTTTTGAATCACGTATCTATTGTTGTTAATCTTTGCCAACAAAACCTTCTCCATTCCAAGGCTCCCATCCCGAATCCAATTCTTGTTCTCGTTCACCTTGCTTGTGTAAAAGCTCAATCAAGCACCCGTCCGCGTCGTACAAAAGGCCAGTTCATAGATCCCTCGTCCGATAATTTGTTTCCGCGGCGGAACAGCAATTCGCAACGATCGCTGAAATCGTTTCCAACTGTTCCGATTCAACTGATCCAGCCACTCATTCAAATAAGACAAACCGGCTTGTTTCATTTGTTGCGTCACATCCAATGCCACATGATTGTACCCCAACATCTCAAGGCGCTTGGTCACATCGATAGCTCGTGCGCGAGTGCCCGGTTCTTCTCGCAGTACATAGCCCGGAACTTCAATCAATTCCAATCGCGCACTCGTATCGGACAATTCGAGCCACGCGGCGCGTGCTGGGCCCGCTCGAAATCGACTCGCTACTTGGTAGCCGAACAAGGAGTAGAATTCAATGGCGGTCGTAATGTTTCGTGTTTGGAGTGCAGCGTGATGAATCGAAAGAGCTGGTGTGTCGGGTGATGTGGAGGAGTGCAGTGCTGATTTGCTTGTATGTAAGGCTAAGGAAGGAATAAGAGGAACGTTGTAAATCCCATGACCGGGTGAACGGTCCTCGCACCCAATTCGATCAACATGATTATCAATCCAAAACCTAATCCAAAGCCACTTCTATGACCGTGATGATGAACGGCATTCTTTGAGCGCTTTGTGTGAGCTCCCATTGCTAAAAAGGATAAATCAAGTGACAATAAAGAATGGTGGCGCAAATAACGCGAAGATCCTCTCGTATATTGCGCCGTTTCTCATTGCATTGCATCCTTTTGTTTCGGCATTCGGTAGATCACGAATCGGCTCGTGACCCAAACCCTCTCGTCGCGCGCGACACGCGCGAACAAAACAAAAGCGAAAAGATCTCACCATCACTCGGAAGCAAGCACGACAAAAACACGCAAAAGATTCGGAAGCAAGCGCAATTATAAACAATCAAACATGGCCATTTGAATCGTGTATCTCAGTTTTACATTAACCACCATGAAAATCAATCCGAGCGTCTTGATTGTTGGAGGCACCGGAGCCACAGGGAAACATCTCGTCCAAAGCTTACTGAATGATGGCTATCCGGTTTCGGTGATTGCACGTTCCAAAGAGCGCTTACTCTCTTTGCTTGACACTGAAAAGGTTCCAAACGATCTTCTCACAGTTGTGGAAACACCCTCCTTTAATGAGTGGTCGGATACTGACTATCAACAGCTCGTGGAGAAGTCTGATGTGATTGTCAGTTGCCTCGGTCATACATTGAACTTGGCGGGTATTTGGGGCCGCGCCGATCGTCGTTTGGTGACCGAGACGGTTCAAAAGCTCACAGCAGCCGCCAGCAAAAGCAACAACAACAAGAAGAAATTCATTTTAATGAGTTCCGATGGTGTTGTGGGTCCCAACGATGATCCTCGGCCCTTCTCGGAACGAGCGATTTTGGCCTTTTCCGGAATGTTTTCACTCCGCATATTGACAATGAAGAGGCGGCGGCGTACTTGCAAAATGAGTATCCTTCCAGTCAAGACAAGATGAATTGGGTGATTGTTCGTCCTACCAATCTTGTGGAGGATGCGACAAGTGCCTATCAAGTGTACGACAAGCCGGTGGGTAGCTTGTTTGGAGATACCAAAGTGTCACGATCAATCGTCGCTAAATTCATGAAAGACCTTATTTGCGATCAGCAACTATGGGATCGATATGTATATCAAATGCCAGTGCTACAAAATGCGGCAGCGGAAGAAGTAGCGACAAGTAAGGAGTAATGGCGTTGTTATAAATATACATACATGAACCGAACCAACATACAAAGTAGAAACAAAACGCTTCTTTTGTCGTCAAATCAGGCCGCTCGAGACGCACAGGGACTCTGACATACCAGAGTATTGAGATAGAGTTCGTCCACAACAGGAGCTGACAGTGTCTGCCGAAGTTGCTCGTACATGGAATGCAGAATAGCAGCAAGGTCCGAGAAGCAACGCTCGGCGTTGGCAAACTCGCCGAGGTTGACGTGAATATTTGCCTCATTGTTGAGGATGACTGCAATCACGGCGGCGAATGGTTCGCATGTAGCATGAGACCTTGCAACTCGGAGCGCCATTTCATAAATATAAAGCGCTTTTCGAAGATAGTTCTCGTTTTCCCTCGTGAGACCGTCAATGTGCAGTGCGAGGGCAAAGTTGAATAACATCGCGGCGCTGTAGAGCGCTAGTAGCTTCATCCTCGGCGTCAATAGACGACATTGACGACTGCTTGAGAAGAAACATAAAATCGTACACGAACGTGGGCTTTTGTATTCCTCTTAATAAGGCCTTGAGGCAAGGCGTCATAATTGGAGCTGCAGATTCTAAGGTTTGCGACGGACACGCTTCGTCGCTCGAAAAAAGTAGTAGAACCACAATATCTGCAAGCTTCCTTCATTGCTCGAATCGCAGCTTGATAACATAGAATTCCTTGATGGTGTTCACCCGCTATCATGAAAGCAGCTGCTCTGTTGTTCATCTGCAAGGCAATCTGCAAGGGAGTTGACGTGTGAGAGAGAGTCATGTTCGTTAAAACAGAAGCTTTGATCATCGGTGGATATAATAATTAAATGTGCGTGCGATTGGATCCGCATCCAGGACGGTGAATAAGAATTATTCGTATTTAGTCTCTTCAAAACAGCTGAACGAATGCGAAGCGACCTCGATCGATTCCTTACTTCCTGACTCCTAAAACGAAGAACGGAGACGTATTCCTCGGAACAAACCTTTAGTATCAAGTATCAATTATCAAACACAACTACGTACAATTGATACAATAGTCACATGAGACTGTGAGCTGTGAATGGTGAATGTTCCTTTTGTAAGGAAAATGAGCAAAAAGCCGTTCCTTATAGTTCTTTGGCTCCGTTCCAGTGTGTACCTGGCAGGATCGGCAATCCTTAAGTACTAAGTACTTATTTACTTCTCAAATTGTCAACTTCGCATTTTCGGAATGTCAGTACCGGTGCCCCGGCGCGGCGCGGCAGTCATTAGTTGCTTTAGCTGTCACTGTCAGCGGAGCTGGGAGTGGCAAGTGATGACATTTTCACAAACTTCCGAATTCCAAGTGGGAACGCGAACTAAGGTGTCAGGTGAGTCAGGTGGTTAGTTGTCAGTTGCGGGGTACCAGTAAAGGGTAAAGGGTAAATGGGAAATGGGGATCTACGATCTACCAGTACTGATAAAATTTGGAATTTGAATGCGTTATGCGCGATCCCTTACGAATTCTTTGCATTGTTCCGCGTGAGGCTACAAACCCGATTCTTTAACCCCGAACGACGAACACTGAACATTGAAGACGGAAGTGTTAATAAGGACATGTTCTTATTACTCTTTGGCAGATTGCAGCGGGCAGTTTCCCATTTCAAAACACAACCTTGCCTCTTGCATCCTCCTCTTGTTTATCCGACCGTAGACTACCGGTACCGGTACCGTAGTTGCAAGGTTCTTCTTTTCTTGTCCTTTCTGTTTCGCATTCGTATAAGGTTGAAGTTATTGATTTTTATCAGTCATTCCTTTTTTGAGTCACGAAGCAATCAGCTGACCGTCGACCGTATGTACCGTACCGTAGCCGCCTCTCCGGCTCGTTTCTGTTTCGTCCTTTTCGATCGACTCGACTCCTCATCGCCATGAAGAATGACAGCAGGAATATACCAAGGATCCCGTCTACAATTGTAATTTGCTAAGGCTCATTAGAAAGGACAGCTATCAGTAACAGAAACATAGATCAGTCTGTAAAGCTCGCGTTTCAGAATTTCCCAAAATGAAAGAAGCAGCCAGTCGCGTCGTTCGGTTATTCGCCCAGGGCAGCTCGCTGAATCGGAGGATTCCCCGCTTAACAATAAATGGACGCGCAAATGCCTCCGCCTGTCGCATGCTCTGCTCAAGTATCGATCCCACCGCCGAAGGAGGAGTCAAGGTGGCAACCCCGCGAGTGCATCATCATCTCCCCTGCGCCCCATGTTTCCTTGGCGCCACGAGACTACCGTTTTGCCGCGTTTGACACCGGATGCACCCGAGAATGCTTCCAATTTGACACTGTCACCGGGAGGATTGGCCTTTTGCACGCACTCTTCTTGCAGGATTCCAAATCCGGTTTCTTGTCCAAATTTGTGACTTCCTTTACTTCGAACCATTGGAAAGACGAACTAGCCGATTCGGCCGGGTGGGCGTTCACGCAAGGCGTGGGAGCGATGATACAAAATACGTACAGTGTCGCAGATACTGTGTCCACACTGGAGGATGATTCGTTGAAAGTTCTCTTTCAATACCCTCGCGACGCAGTGAATGGCGAAGATTCCGATAAAAATGCGGAAGAATCTGAGGTATCCACCAAAAATATAGATAATAGCATGTTCCACAGCAAGCTTCGGAAGCTGTACGAATCGGCTCATCAATCCGGAAAGGATCAATTGCGTATTCGATTGGAAATGACTCCCACAGGGCGGTGTATTCTTTACAATTTGTTTTGCTTTCCCTTTTGACAAGGAAAATGGTGGAAGGGGATCCAGTGCTTCGTTCACTTCTTCAAGGAATGATTGTTGATGGTGTGTTTCGCGCCGATTATCCAGTGGTGAATTCCATTTATCAGCATATATTACCCAACGACGATCATGTCCCTGATTATGTATCGACAACAGTGGAAATGCAAGTTCTCGTGGAATGCGATGAAGTGTTTCAGGTAATTGATGCGAAAACTGGTGCCGTGCTCCAAGGTACTCCCGACGGCTCTGTGCAAAGAGTTTTTCATCTCGCGCGCTTCGAAGTCGATGTCAAGACGTATGGCTTCTGGTGGCTTTCGCAGAATGAAATCGGTAACTGGCAGTTGACTGATATAGACGATCTTCTGGGTCACACGACTTGGTATCAAGGAAGAGTAAACTAATTTCTAAGCCGTGTCTTTTCCTTTTGTTGCTAATTAAAATGAATAGATATTTTAGTTCACTTATCAAACGAAGAGGAGTTAGAGTTGATGTATGATTACGGAGTGGGAGAGACTGCCAGAGCTATTTGTGTCTCCTTCGTGTTGCCTTCTTTGCTGCTTGTGTCCGTTCAACCCTGGCTCTACGTTTTGAAGACGTCGATTCTGTAGGAATAGAGGCAGACGACACCATTCCCTCCGGTACGGGTTGCGCAACATCACCTCTGTCACGTCCTGCTGCACGTGGAGGCTGAACCCTACTTCTACGTTGAAATGCTTGATTAGTTTCTCGAGAAATAGAGGCAGACGACACGATATCTTCCGGAGTGGTTTGCGAAATAGCACCATCATCACGTCCTGCTGCACGTGGCGGCTGGACACTAGATCTACGTTGCGAGTGAAATGCGTCAATAGGATCTGGAGAAATGGAGGCCGAGGACGCATTTCCCTCTGGCACGGGTTGTGAACTGGCACTTTCTTCCAGGTTTAACAAACCCAAAACTCACACAGAATGTCTGTGTGTGTTGACAACATCAGTGCCGTGTTCTGATAGTTCTCTGACTCGCTTTCTGTCAGCGCTGTTGCGACGAGCAACGGCCGCCACGCCGAAGAATCGTTTAAGAGGTTCTGCGATCCGCGGTAGAACTGATTGAGCAAATAGATCTTGTCAATCCGTGCTCCATCGGAGAACTTTTCGCCTGGGCCATTCGGTACAGAGATATCTCGATTTCGCTTGAGCAGTTGCTCCAGCCAATCGTAGGGAGTATGATTGGAGCTGTATTCTGGTACATCCTCTCGTTCGAAGGCATCCACAGTAAACGTGCGGAGTCCTTTATGGTCTTCCATAGCTTCAAACATTGTTTTGAGGCAAGGAGCCCAGTCCACAAGCGAAGTATTATCACTTATATCCAATGATGCCAAGTTCGGATTACCGTTGATCGCACGAATCAACGCTTCGGTAAGAGGATCCATGCGGTTGGACTCAAGTTGATCATTGTATCCCGTGTCCCAGAAATCGATGGAGAAACCGAACCTCTCGAGGTGGCCCAGCACAGCCACTCGGTTCAGGACTGAAATTATAAGCCTACACCAATCTTTTACGTAGTATACATTGTCCATGTAGATTTTCAGCTTGAGATCTTTGGCCATAATCGTGAGCGAGTCGAAATCTTCCGGTTTAACATATTGGCCGTCAATATGATACTCCAGAGTATTGACCATGGTAGAGAAGGAAGAAGTGCGAATTCCCTTTCTAAGGTATAGGTCGCGAGCTCCTCAATATTGTCCAACTTCAAAAGCCGTTTCATATTATCTCCGCTAAATGGCATTCCTCTGTGTAGAATATAATGCGGAGCGAACCAAAGGAAGATTTTCGTATCTCCAGCCCATCTACAAACGCTGTTCCGTCGTCGTCGAAAGCAAAAGATCGGCGATTGTCAACTTTAGAGGGTAAGGCCTGCTTGCTAGGACGGTACACTGCTCTGCATTCCAGTCGCCTGTGCCAAAGTCGAAATGCCGTTCCGGATTCGCGTCCAATACGCGAGCCAGCTGCTGGGCTGAGAAGGCAGCATACTCGAAATTAAAGTCGCTGCTATTGATGTATGTTCTCAGGCGAGCGTTGCTCGATTCTGCATCCTTTAACGGCCAGAAAATGTAGCAGTTTCTGCTATACTATCATCGTCCTTTCCAAAAATCGCGCCGTACAGTTTGCGCCCGGTGGTAGCATGAAGAATGATAAAGCAGAAATTGCGTTTACGTATTGCCCGTATGCAAACCTGCATATATGCTGATGATATAGTTCCATTGTCGCGCCATATATTTTTGTGTTGGTGTTCTTCGCGTCAAAAGATAATCTTGACGCTTGAAATTAATTACACGACGGAATTCTGCGTCAAGAAAGTCTTTCCATTGGAAGGCACGACCGAAGGTTCTCCACAACTCCATCCCTAAACCTAAAATGAGTGCTCCTCAAGAAAAAATAAAAGACGCATAGCGCGACGATGACACAAAATCTTTTTCTCACAATACGTTATTATAATAAAATCTTCATCCTCTCCTATTCAAGGTCAATTAAACACTCATTGCAACTTCGTATCTCAATCGTTCCTAAGAAGCCGCGTATGATTTCCTGTTGACATCTGTTGCAACGCAAATGCCAAATCGGTCCGCACACCCGAGCGCATACTCTCTGGGTCTTTTCTTCATTGTGCTGGTAGCTCTCATCTGGACAGCATCTTCGATCCTCGTTCAATATCTTTACAGTGACAATGTTTCCTTTGAATCTCCTTTTTTATTGACGTACATTGGTGTGTCGCTCTTTTCTTTGTGGTTGCCGACGCATGCGATATGGAGTGTGCTGGCATTGCAGAGTCTCCCAATGACTGGAGGCCTTGAACTGTCTTCTTCTCAGCCCTATGACATTGCGCACGCGGGTGGAACATTCTCTAGTCAGGATTCGGTCGAATCTTTGAGTAATGGAGGAACTTTTCAGGAGAATAGAGACGGAACTGTTATACTCGCAGCAACCCGCACACCAAAATGGACAACGGCAGATCATCAATACGCAGCACGACAAATTGCGCCGGTCTGGTTCCTCGCCAATTGGGCCTACAATTCCTCTCTGGAATACACTTCTATTACTTCCAGTACTGTATTAGCATCGACCGGATCACTCTTTACCTTTCTCTTTGCCGTGGGCTTCAAAGACGAGAAATTCAATTGGGTCAAATGCAGTGGCGTTTTGCTGGGTGTTTTGGGTAGTACATTGACAGCTTTGGAGGATCGAAATACTAGTGCAGATGCTGGTCGACCGTCTACTGCATTTTGGGGTGATTGTTTGGGTCTTCTTTCTGCCGTAGGGTATGGGGCCTACGCGGTGCAAACGCGATTATTGTGTCCACATGATGAGCGTCTGTACAGCATGCAAGTATTACTGGGCTACATTGGACTTTACAACATGGTGTTCCTTTCTCCTATTGCGTTGTACGCGTTTTTTGAAAAATAGGGCAAGCTTGAGCATGCTGGTTTTGGGTTTTGTTCTTTTGAAAGGGCTTTTGACAATGTTTTGAGTGACTATTTGTGGTTGCGGGCTATCATGTTGACCAGCGCTACAGTAGCGACGGTTGGTTTGGGCTTGACGATACCACTTGCTTTTGCCAGCGACATTTTTCTGCACAAGAGTGATGTGATAACCGCCGGGTCCATCTTGGGAGCTCTGGCGGTTTTGGGAGGGTTTGTTCTTGTGAATGTTGGAAGTGAAGACAAAGCGGTCCTTGAACCGGATCATACATCCGGCGATTTTGTATCAACACTGAACGAAACGCATTCTTCCTTTCGCGATATCCAGCCAGTCCTGGCCGGTATGGATGAGGAACAACCGAGTTGAGAGCACGAGTAAGAGGCATGAAAGCCTGTAGTAACTAGCAACTATAGCTAATTTTGCAAGTACCATTCTTTTGCCGAGACGTTCGCTATGTTGGGAAAAGCGACCCTTGAATAGCTAACCGATTCCGTGGAGGTGTTAAAGACCGTTGTTGTGGTGATTTGGTCAAACTGACAGTTCGAGGAGACGGCTTGAGTATCTGAAACGAGCACATGAGATTTTCGTCGATCGAAATCATACCTCCAGCATTATCAAACTCTCCACAATAGTTAGGTGCGCTAAACAGCGTCACTAGCCCTCTTCCAGCGAAAACTCATATCCATCTTCAACTACTTGATGAGCGCGAATCACCAAGTCGAGATCGTGCGTGTCCAGAAAATCGCGGACCACATCGGATCCAAAGACAAACGATACGCCTCGGTCGCTTTCACGCCAGCCCGAGATTGTGTCATCCGGATCACTCCACAACAGGTCGCACATTAATCCAGAGGTCGGGACATCACAAGGCCGTGAAATATCGGCGATGTCTTGCATCGAATGTAGATTGGGTGATAGACCTCCATGCATGCAAATAATTTTCCTTCAATCAGCGCCGAGATCGGTAAACAACTAAATACGTCCGAAAATGATTTCCAAAGCTTGATGGAGTAACGTCGTTTGCACTCGTCATAAAATCCGTATATCCGATTGATGCCAGGATTTTCATGATTGCCGCGAAGAAGAAAGACATTGTCGGGATATAGTATCTTATACGCCAGCAGTAAGCAAATGGTTTCAATCGACTGCTTTCCTCGATCCACATAATCGCCGAGAAAGAGATAGTTGGTCGCCGGTGGAAAACCACCCAATTCAAATACTCTCAGCAAATCGGGGAATTGCCCATGAATATCCCCGCATACTTGCATTGGCGCTTCTAATTCCAATAACATGGGTTGATGGAGTAAAACAGGTCTTGCGCTGGCGCACAAGCGTTTGATTTCATGCTCGGAAAGTGTGGCCAGTGTTCCTGGTGGCAGGCCTTGCAGTCCCAGCAAACGTTTCATGACCGACTCGGTGTCTTCCATACCTGGGGTTATTGCTGGATGAGAGTCAGTCGATTGATCGCAAATAGATGCGCCCAGGAGAGAATGAGCATTGTTCTGACGAGCAACATTCTCTGTTTTCGAGTTGACTGGATGAATGTCAGAAACGACAGTTGGATGTTCTTTGCTGGGAACTTGTTGGGCAGTCACCAGATTTGCCTCGGGCATACTTTGATTGTTGGGTAATGTTATTATGCTACGAAATTCTTCACCGAATAGTTACATTCGCTTGTTTGTCGCGTGAGCTAGAGCGATATTTTCCGTTAAGTTTGATAATGAATTAAATGAATGAATGATGACAAAGTAAAGATGGTGTCATGGTGTCATGATTTTTTCTGGGAAAAATGATGCAGAAAAAATAATGACAACGAAAAAATCACGTGCGTCGTCTGATGTTCAACTACGACATATACGTGTACATTTTACTTCTATATCGGGTGCCGGGTGTCTGTCTGAGAAAGGGACAGATGACAGACCTGGCTGCGACGTTTTCGTTTCCGGTTTCCGTTCTCGCGGTCTGCGTTGGCCGGTTGGCCGACAAAACCTTTCGTATTGACGTCGTCTTTCTTTCTTTGTTGTTGGCATTGCCTTTCATTCATTCTTGCAGGCTTCTGTATTAACTTTTGTGTTGTAAAAATGGTATTTGAAACTAAATGCAGTGGAAGGTTAAGAAGGGAAGTTCTTTTGCAGAACGAGCGGCAATGGGTCACAGGAATTGTAAAAGTTACGACAAGAGCACAAAGGGACATTGGAGACGAAAAAGGCAATGTGTAACGCTATCTCTTTATTCACTTCTTCTCGCTACGCTTTGCTATTCCCACACGGTCGACGCCTTCGTAGCGTCGCTAGGCTTCAAGCAACACTATTATTATCACCACAAAGCGATTGCTACCGAAACGGAACACTTGTTTGATGAACAGATATCCGGAAATATTCCCTTTGTCATTGAAGCACTTCCCACAAAACCTCATCCACGTGTGTACAGAGAAATCTCGGATATGTGCATTGACGCCTTCTTCAATGATGGCAACCGAAAGGACAAGACCGCACCTTGGAAAGAATACCAGTTGGCGTATTTGAGAACGTTGCAGCAGGAGATTTGGAGCAAAGAAGAAAGCAGCAAGCGGAAAACAATTTTATGCTTGTCGCGCGAACGATTCTTCCAGCGAGAGATGCCAATTACAATGCGCCCTTGCTGCTCGATTTCGATCATGTCTACAACTTTTTTGGCAATAAAGACGATGATTATGTTCGTGGGGAAGTTGTGGGATTTGTCGAAGTGACACAAAAGCCGTACGGCTTGGGGCCTTACGGCAGCAAAGAACAAAGGCAACAACCGAATGCGCTGTCCTTTTTCAGAAACGAAACGACGAATCGGAATGCCAATCTACCATACGGCCGTTTTGACAAATCTATCGGTCAAATACTCGGCACGCCGATCGGGAGTCGGTTCTGCTCTGGCACAAAGATGCGAAGAAGAAGTCGCGGCACGTTGGAATAAAAATGAAATTACTTTGGAAGTTGAAGACGACAACAAGCTAGCTCTGGAATTTTACCGCAAACGAGGCTACGAAGTCTTGTTTGAAGACAAAACAGGACGACGATACGATACGACAGGCTTGTGGCTTCAGCAGAAACGATGCAAACGCTATGTCATGAGGAAAACCATCGAAAGCAATCAAGTCAACCTGGCTACTGAAGAAGTCAAATCGGCGCTAGATCGAGGCCTGAAAGCCCTTCTTACTTTGAAGGACAGCTTCTTCACGAGCCGATAGTCATAATATAATGAACAAAAACTAAACTAGTTCTTGTATCAAGCATCTATCTCTTATTGAATAGAGCAACCAAATCGAGATCATCGTCGCTACTGTCAGGATCGGCTTCAACTGCTGGCTTGGACTTGCAGACTACCGGTATCTGTGATTTCGACGGAGTAATGACAAGGTTTGTAGATCTAGAGGTTTCTTTGTGAATGGGCTCCGACGGTAGCGGTGGGTCTGCTCGTTGCGATGAAGCGCTTCCAAGCGCCGAAGTGACAGTCTCCTCGAGACGGAGCAACTGTTCTTCAAACGAATCATCTTGAGACTGCGCGAAGAGATCAGTATTATTCGTCAATTTGTTTAGGTTTCCATCAGTATCGTTGCTGACATCCAACCGCAGCAACTGCTCTTCGAATGAGTCCTCTCCAGTTGACTCTGAAGATAAGGGTGCGGGTTTTTTCTCCTTCTTATCAGAGTCGTCGTCTAGCGAAAGCGAAGATAGTGCAGTCTGTAGTGGTTGGCCACCATGAGCGCCTTCGCTCGTAGCAGTTCTGGCGTGTTCGATCAGAGTGGCTTCGTCTAATCGCAGTAGCTGCTCTTCAAAGATTTGGTCTTCCACTTGTTCTCGAATATCCCGAGGAGAGGAACTGGCGTGCCTCGAAAGCCTAGCATCCGGCATTCTGGGTCATGACATGATTGGATACAATGCCACAAGCGTAGATCGACAGTCCATTGAATGTTGTTACTTCGATGTGCCCTGCCAATACATTCGCACCAGCGATTGCGACTCATCTGATAAGTAATAAAAGCGGGTGCAGTCGCGCTATCTTCGGCGCCTTTGCAGGCTGCATCCGTTACGGACCAAGCTCGAATGGATCCCTGAATGCCTCCTCTCGCGCCTAATTTCTTCTCCACAAAGTCATCGACTAAAGGGTAGGGGACGTTCCAAGCGAAAGGCTCGTCGACGACGCCATTCTATGACGAGTTTTTGTGACGCTGGAAGTTGCCTTTCCGCTTTTTTTCGAGTATGCTCTGATCAAAGGGCAAAATAGGATATGCGACTTTTGCCCAATTGAGAGGGACTACAAGGGTCTGTGTCAAAGCGTCAGCGTGACTGTTCCAATCCGTAGAAGCCTTAAATTCCTCAACTTCATTTTCAATGTGATCGCTTACTTCATCCTTTGTATCATTTCCTTTATTTTCATGACAGTTCATTCTGCGTTGGATATCGGGAAGGTAAAAGAGGGAATTAGAAAATCCTTCAGGGAAGCGAAATTTGTTCGCGCTAGCGATGCGCAGCGCTGCAGAAGGTGGTTTCCCGAACTTTGCGAGCCCATGATTCGGAAAAGGCGATTCTTTGTGTACACACCACAGTCGATGAAGCATGTCTTCTTTGGTATATTGTCTTTATTTTCCGCCTGCGACGATGCAGCATTGACAAGAAAGTACTTCTGCAAGAGAGGCGCCCTCGTTCTTTCAATGTATTTGTGGCCTGATCATTGGCGAGCCTGGAAGTGAGTTGCTGCATGAAATGACCCACGGCTGCCGTATGAGCGAAGAGTTGTTGATTGGGCAAATGAACTATCCAATGTCGGGAAAACTTTGTTTCTGTACTGGATTCAAGGTCCACCACATTGGAGCGATCGATACGACCGATACCAAGCTGGTCTGCCAGCTCGTCCTTTATCTCCAAAAGAGTTCATCTAAGAGGTGCTCTGCATCTTGATGAGATATTTCAGGATTAGCTTTCTTTGAAAATTCCAAATCAAGGTACAGTCGACAAGGAGTATTCTCAGGAATGAGTTCATAATAAAAGCGATGTTGAGGGTCCACTTTGCACCAGTAGAGATCCATAAAGCGCCCAAGATGCCCAACCACATATTTTCGTTTCCCTGTGTCCGATTTTTCACTGGAAAATATCCTAGGCTCCATGGACCAGAGCGATGATCCAAAGTCGTGATCCTGAGAAATAGGTGCAGACAAGTTCAATTCATTTTCAAATTCACTTCGATACTGACTCTTCAATTTGCTCTTTGCTGGACTCTGCTTCGTGTCACGCAAGATTCGTTTTGGATCTTGTAGAGAAATACCGGATGATGCTGTTGACATTGAGCCATTAGACTTGTCAGAAGATTCCGATTCCTGGCTTTCTTGACCACGATTCGTTTCTGATTCGCATCCGCGCGCCATTTTCCTCCATCGTGCATGTACTCATCCATCAACTCTCTCCAGTGTTGAAAAGCACGACTCTGTATCGGCCAAGTTCGCAGAGATGTTAAATGTTTATATGCTGATCGTTTTATTTCGCCATGTTGAATAACCTTTCGCTTTTCTTGCTTCAACAGCGACTGCTGTACCGAGTTGTGTAGTATCCGAACCGATTCTTCGCCAGGTCTCTGACGGCGATTTCCGTGAAACGATTTTGGAGCTATTCCTTTCGATCGACTGGACGGTTTCGGATCGGGTTCATCATCCTCCAACTGAAGAAATCGTCGTCGTCGTCGATGTTGGTGACACCACCATTTTCTTTGGACAAACGCGAGCTCATTCTCTGATAATTACAAGGCAATACAAATATTTCCTCCAAACCAAGGCTTTAGAGCAGTATAATGTTGTCCCTATAATTCGTGTTGTTTACATTTCGTTCGCAGCTATTTGTTGTAATTTTGTTTGCCACGGAAGAGGATCGGCGTCGATGTTCGTCAATCTCAAAAAAGCTTTGGGCGTTTCACGAAACCGACAGGCTCTCTGTTGAAATAATTACTGATAGTCTGAAACAAGAAAAGCCTAAGAATTGTGGCCGACGCGCCCGTAGATTTGTACTCTCGGAGAGAGTTCGAATTGCTTTGCGCCATCAAGGGCTGAAAATCGGAAGACAGCAGACGATGAGATGTGCGCAATCATAAAGGAAAAGGTGCATGGTGTTATTTTGCAAAGTTACCAGGTATTACCAGATAGTACTCCTCTGTTTCTCTTTTATTCATTCGGTAAATCACCTACACAAAATGCTTTTAGTTCATCAGTTCGAAATACACACGCAACACTCAATGATTACATCAACTTTCACGGCATGCTCTGCAAGCCCAGCACCGCCGCTCGATGCATAAAATCATTCGATGGGTCGGTGCTGTTCATGCCCAAGGCAGCGGCGGACGCTGCCAATATCAGGGCTTGCTCCTTGGACGAATATGAGTTTGCGGCGGGAAGACTGAGTCTTATTTCCTATTACTTTCTGGTGTTGGTAACTTGGACGGGGTTTCTGACGTTGGCCGGCCGGACCAAATTTCTCATCGGCCGCGAAGAAGACAGCTTGAAACCTTTACCTGATCAGGTTCAAGCCAAACAAGCTGGAAAGACGCGGAATATTGAGCTTGGTCTAAACAAAGTTCGTCTCTTGGCGCACGTGCAATCGGTGCGACCAGATACGTCCGAACTCTTTATCAAACGACGATTTGAATACGAATTCGGAAATATCTTGTCCGTTGTGATGCTTCATCTGGTCTGTGATCAGAACCGTTTGCACTTGTTCGAAGTATACCGCATACATAATCCGCTCTTTCGCTACATGGCAAAGTGCATGTCGAAAGCTGTTGGGACTTTCAACGGGATATTATTTCCTTACAAGAGCAGGAACGATGCAGACAAATGCAAGTCGAACTGAAGTCGTGGAGTAGTCAAAACGATTGCAGCACAACATCCACACAACCAGCTCGACGAAATTGAACCACTTCTCAAATAATGTAATGGCGATGCAGTGCCTGGTGACGATTGTAAACAATTGAAACAAAGTCATCGAGGCAGGCTGTAATCATGACACGGTTCTTGCTCTGGCGGCAGCTTGTCAAGGTAAAGTAACTGTGTTATGAAGGGTTTCGACAAGGGTCTAATATAAGAATTTGATGGCGTTAGTGAGGAGCGAAAGGATATGATTCAGCCAAACAATGAAAAATAGGTCCTTATTGTGGAACATCCAGCGCAAGGCGTGCTTACTCATTCGTCGCCATCCAACTCGGGCGTTATTTCTCGGAAGATGGAAAAATCCATTTGGGGTAGAATTTCTATGATAGCATCATTCATATCACGAATCATTTCTGCCCAGTTAGGTCTGTAGAACAGCGAGAAACTGTGAAGACCATGTCTCTGGTTCCAAATTATGAACGGAGTGACAATTTTGGAATGTTTTTCTCCCCTGGCGTCTTGTACAAGGTCTTGACAAGTAACTTTCACTCAAATGTCAAAGTACGGGGAGTCGTGGATAGTAGACGACGTCTGGGAATTCAATCCTGACGAGTAATGCAGGTGTAACTCTGGTAGCCGGCCAGGTTCATCTCGAGGATAAATCAGACTGACAATTGTCACGCGAAGATCCGAGTTTACATCGTCTTTGGTCAAATTGCTGACGTTGTTTGTGTCGAGATGAATTTGATAGCCAGACTGCTCCACATTTCTTCGATGAAAATCTACCCATCCGTTTTCCTGCCCGTTGTTGAGTTCAGCCCTCATCATCTCGATGATATCAATCCATTCTTCGCCTGGGGTGAGGTAAGGTCACATAATTTGATTCTGAATTGTATTCCTGAAGAAACCCTTGCCACAATAGCTTATCTTGACAAAAGAAAGGAGCGAAAAACAAGTAGTTCTTTCCATTGCGTAGTCCAAGCTCTACCCTCGGAATATGTGCGCCAACGCATTCGCAACCAGCTTAGTTGCAAATTTCATGGCGATGCACTTGCTGAGTCATTTCAAGTAAGTGCGCTGCATCGTTCAAAAGAATGAACCCTTTCACGATAATCACATAGAACCATGATCGGATTTTCGGGGTATAATGCGTTGCCAGAATGAGCCCTTGTCTCTCTCTTTGTATTGGTTTTCAACTACATCGCCCATCCCCTGAAACTTGCGACACAGCTCCTAGACGCCCAAGGTCGGCGACGAGAAGATAGAAAATATGACCAGAAAACAGGTCGTCGGATAAATCGAGAAGTGTTGTCATTGCGTTCGTTTAACACGAACGTCCTAAAGAAAGGAGCTACGATATTTGGCGTAAAGGCTCCAGTGCGGATTTCCACGCTTTATCAATGAGACCAATCTGTTATGCCTTTCGTATACTCCAAAACTTCGTGCGTCCAGCCAGGATCGAAATGCTCTTTTAGAGAACTAAAGTGACGGAGACGGTGAGGTTTTCAGAAGGATTTCGAAACCATCACTGAATACCTTAGTCAAAGCCGGTACGACCACTACAAGAATTACTATTAGCAATAGGTGCCGGATGACATCATGACCTCGTTTTCGGCGGCAGATTTGGTTTTCAGAGGGCTGTCGACAACAAAAAATAAATGAGCACCTCTCATTGTTATTGCTTTCTTGCCATCACGATTGCCGCGGTGGATTTTTCATTTAGTAAACCAATAGCTTATAATAATCGAGACGAATGGGACTGTTGACAATATTACGAAAGGTAAGAATGACGAGGATCGTTGACTTTTTTCACCTCACAATCGCTTTCCTCAGCATTTGTTTCCTTTCCCACCAGATCAAACAAAAGAAAAGGAGATGCGAATACTCATACTAGGACTGGACAATGCTGGCAAAACAACTGTACTAAAAGATTGTGCGGCGACCCGATCGACAAAATAGAACCCACATTGGGCTTTCACATTCAAACGCTCGAATACAGAGCGTCGTCGTCGTGTCTGTATCAGCTGCACATGTGGGATGTGGGAGGACAAAAGTCGATACGCGCGTACTGGAGAAATTATTTCGAACAAACAGATGGTCTCATTTGGGTCGTAGACAGTGCGGATCAGTACCGACTGGATATTTGTCGACAAGAGCTGGCGGATTTGTTGTCACAGGAGCGTCTCGCGGGGCATCTCTTTTGATATTGGCCAACAAACAAGACATTGGTGGAGCTTTGACTTCCGCCGAGATTGAGCAGGCGCTAGAACTGGATCAAAGTGAGCGATTTACGAATCGGCATTGGAGTATTCAAAGTTGTAGCGCAGTCACCGGTGCCGGGCTCAAAGAAGGAATTGACTGGATGGTACAAGATATCGGAGATCGGATATTTATGTTAGGTTGAATCAATTATTCATATTCTGGAATGTAGACTAGACTTGCCTTAATTAAAACAGACTTTGGGATGTAAAACGATTCCGAAACGTGGTTCGTGATTCGAGCCAATCACGTTCACTCTGTTGCCAACCGCGCGACGCGCGCTCGGCCTCCTTCCACTCGATCGTTTTCGTTTTCAAAATCCGACGAAAAGATACAGCGACCACAAACAGAAATTCGTTTTGAGCTCTACCTTATTATTTCTTGACACAGCTCTCCATCATGACGGACAATGAAGTGATATTTGACCCGGTGGAGCAAAGCTTAGGACTCACAGCTTATCTCGCGCCGCATGTTCCAGGTTTCTCGGCAATCTCCAAAGGACGATTTTCGGATTTCATTGTTCACGAAGGTACGAAATGTTTCTCCATGTACAGCGATGTTTTATTTGTTTCGACATTTGGCTCATCATTATGTGCAGTCGATCTAGACGGATCAATCGCTCGACTGGAGTCACTCGACCCAACCATTGTAGGAGCCGATGTCGAAGCAGCACTACGAAAAGAAGCCGAAGAGGAATCTCGTAAACGTAAGCGAGACGAAGTCCAAGGCGAACCTGTCTGGTCGGATCTCGAGAAGGAGCTGGAAGTTCTTACGGATAGTACGGCAGCAGAGTCAGCCATCCAGTTCTTGCGAAAATACAAGAGCACACGAGCGATGAAACGAAAGGAGCTGAGCGATTTGTGCAGCTTCCACCGTCCAACGATAAAGACAAACGACGTGACTTGCACCAGTGGATTCGGAATCGTTTAGCTTTTTGTGCAAGAGCGGACACAATCTCAGGAACAGGGAGCAATAGCGACGACAAGATCATTCGCATTTGGCATGTAAAGTTTGAAAGAGAAATGCCAAATTACAAGGCCTTTGAAAACGGTCGGAATGCACAGCCTGGGAATAGTAACAACAGTCAGCGACCTCCCAAAGGAATGAAATATGTGAGGTTTGTGCTTTACAAAGAGAATATGGACACGGGTAATGCTATCAATCAACTGCAGCGTCAGGGTGGGAACCAACGAAATAAGCTTCGGATCGGGTATGCCGGCAATAAAGACAAACGAGGTGTCACCAGTCAATTTGTCACCGCCCCAGCCAACACTCCAGTTTCTGTGCTGTGCAAGTGCAATAATTATAACAACAAATCGCAGGGTGGGGTAACACGAAAGATTCTGGTGCCAGTGTTCTTCGCGTTGGGAACTTTCAGTACGTCGAGAAGGATCTTCGACTCGGAAGTTTGGAGGGAAACCGCTTTGAAGTCGCGTTGAGGAACATTACAGGTCAAGACGAAAGTACCGGAAAGCCTTCGAAAGATCTTTGGGAGAAAGCAGTCGAAGCAATTCGCAACAACGGTTTCATCAACTACTTTGGCATGCAGCGCTTTGGAAAATACTATGATACCCATCGTACGGGGATTGAAATTATCAAAGGAAACTTTGAAAAGGCTGTCGACATTATAATGTGTCCTAAAGCTGGCGAGCGGGAGAATATTCAAAAGGCACGAGAAGCCTGGCAAAAGCGATTCGACGAAGTACCTTCGGACGGACGCGCAGCAGCCGAAAAGGAAGCTGCCGAACGTTTGGTGCGCGAATTTCAACGCGGAATGACAAGCGAGATGGCGATCTTGCAGAGCCTCGCCCGGTTTCCACTCGATTACAAAAGAGCATTCTCGTGTATTCCCAAGACTCTTCGAATGATGTTTGTTCACGCTTTTCAGAGTTTCTTGTGGAATGCTGCTGTTTCAGCTAGGTTGAAGGAAGGTGCCGAAGTGCAAGAAGGCGACCTAGTTTTGGTGGAAGATGAAAAGTCTAACGGCAATAATCATGCAACGGCAAAGGTACTGTCACAAGATGACATAGATTCGGCCAAATACACGATACTGGATGTTGTGTTCCCATTGTATGGTTACAAAAGCGTTCTTCCCAAGAATAAATCGGGGAAGTGCTGGATGGCCTCATGGCCGACCAGGGCATAACAAGAGATATGCTCAAGAAACTCGAGGACAAGGACTTCAGCTGCCCGGGTGATTATCGAAAGATTCTATGCAAAGCAAGCGATGTTACATACCGCATACTAAGCTACAATGACCCTTTGCAGCCGTTAATACAGACAGACTTGATGAAAGTCAACAATGTTGATATTGACGCTTCCGATGGCGTGGAGGACGGTGCACTCCTCGGTATGACCATCAGTTTCACGCTTCCTTCTTCCGCTTACGCCACTATATTCTTACGAGAGTTGATGAAACGCCCTACATCCAGTGAGTATCAAAGCAAGCTATCCTTAGGGACCGTAACGATGACCGATGACCGATGAGTCTTGATTAGTGATGTTGGCAAAAGTTAATATCTCGCGCGCTTTTCACTACCGGTACCTCTCTATTTGGGCTTACCTACGTGACTTGACTACCGCACAATTCAATTTAGACTTAGCAAAAGATGCAATAAATAGGTTAAGGTTGAATTTTAATAATTCATTAGTAGTACAAGCGATACTGGGGCTCGGATTGGTAGGGAAACAGAATGCAATTTTATTGCGCGCTTAAGCAGTGATATCTCGCATAGCTCTTGTGAGATGTGGTAGTATCTCAGGATCGCTGAGCATGTGGAGACATGATAGCGGGCCATTTCGGCGATATTGATCAAGAAATGTAACCAGGGCTTCACTTCTATGATTTTGCATCGAAAGATCTTCTAAGCGCATGACTGTTTCCGGAGATAGCAGTCCGTGTGCAGTAGGGAAGGAGGGTAGTGTGTCGCAGTCCGCGAGAACGGAATGAGAGAGTTTCGTTGTGCTTTTCTTGTTGGAGTCTCGGACGTTGGGGTTGCTTGGGTTCCGCAGCATCTTTTGTTCGGTCAAATTCGGTTTTGTGATGTTTTCTTGTCAACGAAGCTGACTCTTCGAACAGATGTTTTGCTATGAACGGATTGGAAGGCTTTCCTGTGGCTGGAGACCACGCAGCAACCGAGTTGCACATTACAAGAGCGATAAGGCAGCACAAGAAAAATCTTGTCAATCGAGCGGAGTGCGATTGTAGCCGGGACATTATCAGCCTCTATATTAGCTGATACACTAGTGATTGTTAAATAGAAGGTAAATGGAAAGAAAGAGGATCTATTGGTGATGTAAGCGATAGCAAGTTGCAATGTGATGGTTGTTGTTTAGTTGTTTATGATGTGGTAGAGAAACGCAGACGTATCTTTGTGAGTTTGCAAATGCAACCAACACGGAGGATACAGTCGTAGAGCCTGCGTACAATTGGTACTCGGCGGATCAAATTACGACCTCTCCACAGATCGTACAAAACGATAGATAGTAAAATGAGCGACATGAAAATCTGTGGCTCTCGTCGCCCCAAAATTCACTGACGTTTTCGCCACGAAAGTCAACTCCCACCAATCAACTTGTGTTTTCACTCTTTGCTGTGAATTGTAGGATGGCCAAAAATTGAGTCTTTCCGACAGGGAACATCAAAGCTGAAGTTTGATGTTTTTGAAAAGTCACACCAGTTCACATACCTCACACGAGTATGAAGCGAAAAGTTGAGGTTTCCGAGAGGCCAGATCAAAGAATATCCGAAAACGTCAAGGACAGTACAGCTTACTGTAGATGGACGTGTACATTTCTGTCCGTCTTTTTTCCGGTTTTTTGGATTTTGGACCATTTTCGTAAGGCTGAATGTGCGCATTATGGTTATGGCTAGAATCACACTCGTGATCACGGAGCAACACATCGCTCGTGATTGATTGATGCTTCTTTGCCGACGTCATCCACTCGACACAGCAGCCTTATTATTTTTTGTTCTCGCTATATTTTGTTGTTGAAGAAAAACAAAAGGACACAACGAATGAATAAAAGAAGAAGCACTTCATAAAGAGGTAATAGAAAATATATCGTTGATCTGCAAAATGAAGCTTACAGGAACTATTTCTACGCTTCTTTTTCTGAGCGGAGGAAGCGCATTTATGCTTCCTCAGAAGTCCTCCTCCACCCCGTCGTCCTCAGCACTTCAAATGGGTTTGTTCGATAACTTTAAAGGCATGGGATCCGCCGATAAAGACGATCTAGACGAACAGTGGGAACGACAGCAAGAAATTCTGAGAAACCGCCGCAAGCCGCTGGCGGAGCGCGAGCAATACTTCAACAAAGTAGCGCAGCGTCGCGCGGAAGCCACTGCGAAGCAAGAGCAAATGTGGGCTTGGCAGAAAAGTCGTATGCCAAAGGAGAAGATCCTTTGGATGAGTGGAAGAAGCGTCGAGCGGACGGATCGATATCCGATCTCGATAACCAGTATGGTGATCCGAAAGAGATTGGCGGTATTCCGTTACCCATGGCTAGTTTCGAGTCGGAGGTGAATTCGGAGTGAGTGCCTTATGACAATTATGTAGTCTTTTGTGAGTAACACGCGTGCTCACACTTCTCTTTCTTCAGGTCGGAGGCAAGTTCGATAATGGAGGCCGTTTCGATTTACGATTACCCTACGCCGAACAGGGATACGTGGACGACGCTTCCGATGTCATGGGTAAGCTATTTTCAGTCTTTGGTGGAAAGAAAACTCCGCCTCTTCCGCCGCCACCCAAGGAAGAGCCCAAGAAAAGAAATCGTGGCCGTGGTAGGAAACATTATTCTTGGCTATTTATTTCTAAATTAGGACTGATCGTCATCTTTTGTCTTTCGTGTTCGTTTGGCTGCTGGCTTTGTAGTCTTTGTTGCAGTCGATCGTTTCGCTGCAGCCGTCGTTGGCGACGAATGTCGCTGAAACACAAGCGTTGTTTCATCCGATTGCTTGGATTGAAATTGGTACCCTTCCAACGCAAATTGCTGAATCTGTTCGGCCGTTGTCGCTTGAATGGAGGACAAGTATCCACCATTAGTCCTCGTGCTCGTTTGGCGTGCACTGCGACTACTTTTCCGTTTGGTTCGAGAAAGACAACTTTGATGTATTGAGTGTGTTCGGGGAGATTAGAAGGATCCACTGCGACGGAATATTCATCACTGGCCAAATTGAGTAATATTGATGATTCGGAGAACTGTTTCAAATCATTCGAGAGTTGTTCTGTCACGGCTGGTTTCCAGTAATCAGCCAATTTGATGCTCTTCTTTTCTCATCGAGCAGTACATTTTTGGTAGCCATTTCCAAACGATAGGGCTGCAGGAGATCCAAGGGTCGCAATACACCATACAGCGGGTCAATAATTCGCAGACACGTTTGCAGATACGACAAGGCCGGAGGATCGCAGTTGTTGTGAATGTGCAGACCTTGATAGGCGGCTCCCGAAAATGCGAAAATACAAGGTTTCGCTTGTGGATTGTTGGGTTTTATAGATGCTTCGCAATCGTAGGCCTCCCAATATGCGGCTGCAGTTTGCGCTAGATTGGCCGACACGGAAAGCAATTTAGCCAATTCGGACGGTGTGCGTTGCTTCATGCAGTGAGCAACCTCTCGTGTCTTTTCTGGATGACAATCGGGATGTGTCACTTGCAAGTCCTTGTCTACGTCTTGTAAAGAAAATGGAGTCAAATCGAGCGTCTTGGCCGGTGACAGTATCACGACAATGCCCGCATTACTACTCATGGTCGAATGGAGACGCGTGGTTGAATATCGTAACGTCGTTGCAGTCAACCAGATCCCTCCCAGTTTCGTGTTGATAATTTGCATGCAGGATAAGCTAAATATATAGGTATCAGTTGTTCTTGTCAGTTAGGTGAGAAGAGGCGCCTCAGTGTACTGGTACCTGGTAAATAGTTATAAACTTTTCGGATGACGATGTTTTGTGAGAAAGAAAAGAGTGAGAAAACAAAAAAGGCCTCTCCTCTTGGACAGGCGGACGGACGACCGCACAGGAAACGACCGCGCGAGCCGCGCGGAAGGAGATGTGGTCTAAGGTTAGTACTTTGTAGTTAAGTTCGCTTATTCAAATTATGATCATAAAATGGAAGTACGAACTCTTTTCAAAGAAAATGACAGGCTACTCACGCCCCAGGTCCTCCTGCTTTCTTTGTTGCACGAGATGGCTGAGGCCATGTCCGTTTCGAACGAGCCGTAGCTTGATCACCAGAAGCAGACAAATCTGTTTCCTAAGCGACTATCCCTGCACCAGGGACATCAGTAACATTATCTAGATAAGCACCATCAATAAACTCACACAAAATATCCACATGGGCTGACAGCAACAATACAGTATGCTGAAAGTTGCCCGACGCGCTTTCTGTCAACGCGACTGCCACCAGGACGGAGCGTGATGGTGCAGCCTCTTTTCAACAATGCCGGCGATCCGTTACAGAGAGTATTGAGCGAATAAGCCCTGTCAATGCTAGAACCGCTTGAGCACCTGTGGCCGTAGCAATCATGTACAGCAATTCTTCGATTGCGCGAGAGTACCGTAATCGCTCTAGCAATGAAAAGTAGACGTTTTCGTCATCTTTTCGAATTCATCATCGATAGCAGGCGGATAAAACGACAAAGTAATTTTACCAAATCCTTCGTGCGTTTCCACACCCTTGAAGAGATTTTCATAGTCGGCAACTCTGAGTTCAAAAGAAACCAGCAAACTGGTTCTATTCAAAGACGTCAACTTTGAATTACCCCTGATGACACGAATCAGTGCTTCTGTAATTCGTGCTGGTACCACGTCAGGATCAGCCTCCTGCTCGAATTCCATCAATGAGAATTGTAATTTCTCGAAATGGCCCAACTCCGCGATTCGATTCAAGCATGAAATCAAAAGTGCATCCCAGTTTTCAGCATCATCGAAAAACATAGTCAACGTAAGCTCTTTGGCTGGAATGTCAATGGTCTCCAAATCGTCTGGATCTATATAATCTGCGTCGAGGCTATAGTCAAAAGCGTTCACCTTGACCGAGAATCCATCAAGGACATACTCGCCTAGACGAGGAAGTTCGAGCTTTTCGAATACTTCTAGTTTCATGAGGCATCTAACATTTTCCTGATCAAACAACCAGTCGTCATCCGGGTCCCAGCTGATAGCAAGAGCACCAAAGGAAGATTGTCGCATCTGGAGCGCTAGATTTGTCGTTTGCGAACTCCGGTGAGTCTCAAATTCAAAGGATTTTTGGAAACGCGTCATGCACGGCGGTCGACAGGCAGACGGCGATAGAGTGCGTTTATTTTGTTGTTGTTGCGTTTGCCCTTCCAAAAAAATAATGAAATACTCATCACATCCCTCGCTGTACCCTATTACTGCTCTCTATTACTTATTCATAAATTATTTATTTGCTTATTTTATTTAACCGCTGCTAAATCGAAAAAATGGCAGGAACACGCGTTTGGATCGCGAGTGCATTTCTTGTGCAGTTACTGCTGCTGGCCGGAACGGCCGTCTATTTCGGATTGTGTCGTTTGAACGACATGTCGTGCATTCCTTTTGCCGCATCCTGGAAGAACGCATTTGTGGGGCAGTCATCATGCGAAAAGAGCCATGCCTGCTCTGTCCTTTTCCAATTCTCTTGCGGTGACTGTCTTGGTACCGAATCATCAATTAAACATGTGGCAATCGTCGGGGTATTCTGGCATTCGATGGAAAGGAGAATCGGAGGAATTTATGAAACAAATGTGTACATCTCAACAAGGAATAGCTGATAGCTTATTTTCAGGAGTCGACATGATTGTGTGTGAAGCTTCACCTGCCACCGAACAAGCACGAGTACAGTTTGCTGTCAACGGAATTGTTGTTTTGTTCCCCGCCCAGGAAAAGAACTTTACGATATGCAGTACTTGTACCCTCACTATGATACCAAACGACCCAGCAATCTGCAATTCCGATTTTGGTGGAAACGAGCTCATTGAAGGAAAGCAGTTCCATGCAGTTACTCAAGAAGCATCTTCAGGATTGGTCACTCCCTTATCAGGAGGAGGATGGGCTTTGTGATCATTCCCCAGTTGTATACGGCAGTGCAGTCTCTGCAGTCGATTGGTTACCCACCGCTGCAATCGGTAGTAAAGTTGTTGCGAATGAAACGGTTCAAGAATGGCGTATACCGTTGTCGTCGGTGACACAAACTCTCTCGAATAATAATCTTGCCGAAACTGTCGTCGCTTTGTATGTTCCCGGGCAAGATCATGTCACGGTGGGCGACGACTCATGGCTCGTGGAAGGTCCTTATCACTCGTTCTGGTTGGCTGTCTTGGCAAAACACGACAGCAACAATATCAAAACAATGAGGAACGATTCCATACTCTCATGAACACTGTCTTGGCTCGTTGCTGCTGGGGCATTCCTCCGTTAAGAGCTAACGCTCCCATTGATTTGGTGTTTGACGACAACGCCGATACGATCACTGTAGTACCGCACTTTTATGATAAGCTCGCGCAACAACACAGGATACGGCAAGCGTATCATCGAGTGACGGAACAATTGCAAACACACAGACAATGGTTGTTGGATTCGCCTCGTTCGATTGCCATCACGGAAGAGATTTCATCTGCTTGGTTGGAGGCGTATCATCTACTGGAACAAGCGATGAGTCATCAGAATGAGCAAGCTTTCCTGTTACTACAGCAAGCCATGCACCGGCTGGAGCATATGCTGGAGCGGAATCCCAACTTTTCGCCACCGATTGACTTTTCACGCGATCATTATTTTGGTATTTTATTCCCCTCTTGATACCGCTGCTTCTCCCAAATCTCTTCGGTTTGTTCCGCGAAATCAAGCGTTACCGAGAAAAGTGTCGCGAAAAGCAGAAGCAGCAACAAACCAGTACTAAGGACAAACAGGACTAGATTAGCTGGCCAGCGAACACAAACCAAGCATAAGTGTCATGGCGGAAAATGAATGGGGCCTGTTGCTGACTTGACATCAAAATGAAATTCATCGCGTGCCGAGTGCCAATCGATCTAGTTCAAAAAATAACGCGATCCCTGTCTCACCGGTAAACGGATGTAGGACACGTCATCCGAGGAAAACTTCGACTCACTCATCGTCGCAATTTCCACCTTTTCCAGTTACATCATTCGAATGATTTTATATTGTTTTTTTTTTGATGAATTGATTAACAATAGAGGATGGTCTTACAAATACACTTGATTTTAATAGTATGGGTCGGCTTGTCATGGTTCACGGAGCAAGGCATCTCCTTTTCTCCTCGAAGCAACTCGATGACGATTATTCGAACGAAAACGGCTTTGACAAGGTTTTTTCCATTGTGGCAAGCGTCAACCGCAACAACTGCTTCTACCACGCCGCTACTCGAAACATTTGTTCAGGCATGGAATGATCGCAGTCATGCCGATATTATCGAATTCATGGATGACGACATTACTTGGCAAGACACTCGGTTTCATTACCGACCCATCACGGGCAAGGAGGCCGTTTCTTCTTGGTTGCAACAAAATCCCATTCCGTTCCAAATAAACATTATTGATGCGGTCCAAGCCGAAGCGAAAGTAACCTTTTCGTACCAACAGTCGGATGTCGGTCGGGGCGCCGTTTGGATGACACGACACAACAATCGTTTCACATCGGTGCAATGGATTGCTGAGCCGTCGCAAAAGAAAGGCACCGAATCCTTAAAGTTATTGGCGCGTGCGAATCAATTGCTATCCAGTGGAAATATTCATGACGAGACGAATGTAGAGAAAGCGGATAGTTCAAAGCATACTGAAAACGACGCGTCGGCACTTTCCTTGCCGGAACAATACTATCAAGCGTGGAATCGTAACGAGGATGCGTCCCATTTGTTCGCCGAAAACATTATCTACGATGACACGGCCTTTCCTCAACCGCTTCGAGGCAAAGCCGAGTTATTACAGCATTTGGAACTCTGTCGACAGGCCTTGTCTTTACGCAATTCAAGGTCGATGATGTTGTTTCGAATGACAGTGGGACGATGACGATGGTGCGCTGGCACGTGAATAACAAGAACACGAATGAACCACTTCCATTTACAAACGGCATTTCAATTTACCAGATTGATGAGGAAAAGAACCAAATCGCATCCGGACTCGATTTTGTCGACTCGCAACCAATCAAATCTGCTCTGTTTTATCCCTTCTCGCAAGAGCCGCAACGGTGGGTTCCTTTCACAGCATGGCTCTTATACTTGTATGTTGTTTTCCTCTCGGATGGTATTCTACCCGGCGCCAACGCATTGGCCCTGGAACAACGCACGTGGGAAGAAGTGCTGGGATTGAGTTTGAATTTTGCCTTTGTCAGTCCCTTGTTGCACTTGCCCTTTAGTCCGTCGGTGCATCCCTGGTTGGAAGCCGTGTTCAATGGATTGTTGGCGTATGCGGGCTTGTTTGCCGGCTTTTTGATCGAAGACGATGAGCCCAAGGAAGTTGGCAAGGGATTGTCCTACGGACCAATCGTTGTGGGCATGCAATTTCTAACGTCCGCATTCTTGTTGCCGTATCTCGCGTTTCGATCGCGTCCCCAAGTAGATGCCCCAATTGAGTTATCATTCTTTACCGAAACGATAGGAGAAGCCAAATGGTGGGGACTCGCCATGACGGGACTCTTTGGCCTTGCATTGGGATGGGCCATGTTTGGTCGCACGGACGAAATTCAATATGGTGTAGATGTTGCGTCACGGTACGAATCCTTTGTCGACTTGATGAGTATCGATCGTGTGGGATCTAGTTTCTTGGTCGACTATGTCATTTTCGCGCTCTTTCAAGGGTGGCTCATTGAAGATGATTGGAAACGGCGGAGCACTCCCGACGACGCAACTGGAAATGTGCTGGTGGCATTCGCCAAGTATGTGCCCTTTCTTGGTCTAGCCTCTTATTTGACTTGGAGACCGAACGTGCGTGCGCTTGGCCAGGATGGAGTAAATAAGGAGTAACTATTTATTATTTATTGTTAACGTATCAATTCTCCTTGAAGCTAAAACACGCTAGAATATTATTTTTATCCCCAACTATTATTCGAGGTTTGAGTGTTGAAAGGCAGGCGCGCCTCCGCCGCGTCGGGCAGGTTCGCGTGCGGCCGCGTGCGCGCGCATTTGGGGTGTTCGAATTATTTAGCTGAAAAACAATGTGCGGGCGAAGAGCGCGCACATGCGAATTTATTTCCGCCGCATTTATTTTGCAACACTCATTCATGTGAGAGACGCAAGTCAGTCGATCAAGGACCCTATCTATTTGTTTCTCATTTGCATTGAAACTCAATCGAACTCGAAAGCTATGGGTTTGACTTATCCAAGTCGGTTTTCAACGAGCAACAAGGAGAATAATAGCATGAACGAAGAGGACGCAGCTGCTGACAAGAATGTCATCGGCCGACGCTGTGCTGTCTACTTTGAGCTTGGTCCTTGCTTCTTTCGAGGGACCGAAAACGTGAAATCCGGTGCAGGTTACTTTTTAGGAAACGTAATTGGTCGTAGCGGCAAGAACAAACTCACCGTGCGCTTTGATGATTCGCAAGAATCCGAATTCGTTCACAAGGAAGTTCGGTTCGTCGAACCCAGCAGCAAGAATCCAAATCACCTGGTTTTTTGTGACGAGCCGGACAAGTGCGTTGCTACACTGCATCCTGCAACTGTATCACCAGGAGATGTCGTGCAAGCAAACTACGACGGTACTAACTCGTTCCGTGGTCGAGTCGCTATTGTCGATTCGACGAATGATACTTGCGATGTCGCGTACGACGATGGAGAGTATCAGACGGGTGTCAGCATCACTAAACATATTGTTTTGATTTCCAGGGGCGTAGAAAATCCGACGTGGCTGGCGGGGCTCGACGTTAGCTTCAAAAACAATTCCGGACAAGTCAAAAAAGGGACAGTATCGGACACGGTGGGAAAGAGAATTGCGGTGACTTTTGAAGATAAAAAAACAAAGGCGCTCTCCTACTTCGCCGTTGTGTCTACTATTTGTAATGAGGTGAAACAGCAGCCGGATCGGAAGATTCTTTCGTGGCCGGCTCCTCGCACGGTGGTACCTACCACGATTCCGGAAAGCAAGCCTCCAGTGCTCTCGACTGTCTCGGTCGGCAAGCAAAAGACGGATGACAATGACGCCTCCAAGACAAAACGAAAGTGAAACCAACCACGAGAGCAGAGGGCAAAGCGGAAGTGACTCAGTCGTCGAAGACTAGTATTCTTTCTCGTGAAAGTCATACCAGCAGTCGATTGTCTCGGGGCTCAAAAAAAATGTCTCGTATACTGAATATGACAGTGATATCGGTGTTGACGAGAGCGATTTGATTGCCTACAATCCTACCATCAACAGTTCTGATGCAGTAGCGAAAACAAAAAACAACAAGGAAAACAAAGCCGGACAGTGATGATGAGATGATGGACATGGTCGTTCAAACTTCAAAACCAGTCAAGGCCGCTGATGCGAGCAAGAAACGAAAAGCACCTGCGCAACGGAATACGTTTGATGATTCTGAAAGCGATTTTAGCGTGGACGCCAAGAAACGAAAGGCACCCTCTGGCGGAAACTTGACCTCAAAGCGCGCGTCCAAGTCCCAAAACGAAAAAGAAATTGCGTCTTCGGTAAAAGCTCGTCTCGCAAAACCGCAAGCCACAAAGTGACCGTCGCAGTCAAGAATCCGACCCAAGCGAAACCAAGCAGCAATGCGCGACACAACCGAAATCCCGCTATCAGGTTAGGCCCGTGTCGGGAACCCACGTACTTTGATATCGCTACTGCTGTCGTGGAGATAGGAGATTCCGAGAGCGAAGTATACCTATCGTCCCTTAACTCTTCTGACAGCTTTGTTGGTAAATGTTTCTTCACAGTCACTTGTATGTTTCACAATCGTGTTCCGTCAGCGTATCACTGCAAGCGACTGGTTGACCTATTAACGTTTGGTCCGGGTAAAACGCCAAGGAACTGTTATCCTGATCACAACCGCATGGAAAATGCTATGAAAGTATTTCGATTCCTTGTTGTGCAGCACGGGCTTGCTGACCACATTGCTTCCGGCCTTGCCACCGATTATCTGGAGAAGTTGGTTGATCAAGCGTCGTCACTATACTACACGATTGAGGGAGATGAACGTCGTTCTTCTTGTGCTGCCCTTCAACGAATCGGTCTCACTCTTCATGCTCGCGCATGTGGGGTTGAAGCATTTGAGGTCTTGCTGAAACACCAGCTCCGTGGGTGCCTCGGGGTCATCACACCTAAAGATGATAGTTACAGAGCAAGACCTCTGGTTCAGCATATCAAAACTATTCGCCCCGAGGAACAAAAGGGTTTCTGAAGCAGATAGCGAAAGACTACGTACAGTTTTGGTCTCAATACAGCCACTTCATCAACGGCAGCTTCAGTTGCCCGTCCGAAGAAAGTAATCCTGACCTATTGGAAGAAAGCTTCGATTTCGTCCGCTCTCAAGCTAGTCGTGTGGCGATTTCCTTGGGAAGGCGTTCAGTTACATTTGCTGCCTCTATGGCACGGAAGGCGATGAAAGTATGGAAGAGGTGGGGCTTTCGGTTGGAAACATCCTCAAGGAAGAACTCGAGATTTGTAAGTTTGAAACGAATGATTTGATATCCGATCAAGCACAATACGTCAACCTGCAAGGAAAGATTGATATGATTGTCCATTTGGATGAAACGATAATTCCTGGTGTTCTTCCGACGCTTGCCGAGACTCTTGATGTTGTCGATGACTTCAATACAATTTATGCTCTGCTTGCAAAGTAAATGTTATAATTGAAATAAAATACGATTTCTTTTCGGCTTTTCATGCATGCCATAGAGTATCGATTCTATAGCAGCAATTCGTGCAATCTTCTTGCCAGATTTGGACGAGAGCACGTCCGCGATCACCTGTCGTCGACTTCTGCCGGAAAGGAGAAGTGTCATCAAATATCTTCTTTATCCGATCGCGGTCAATTTTCCTGACATGCGATTTCGAATGAGACCCAGCAACGTCTCTTCAACCACAGGACTCATGGACGGATTTCGCAAAATCCTGTTCAAAGCGTACGGATAAAGTGCTTGCAGTGAATTGAACGAAGGATCAAGCTTCCGTGCTAAACCTTCTAATGTACCCAGCGCACGAGCATTGTTCAAAAGTACGGAGGTAATGTAAACTGAAATCGAGCAACAAGTAACGATAGCCCGACGAGCAGCTTTTCGAATCGTAATACAGGAACCGGGGTGGTTCCGTCTGTCGTGGCCGAATCTGGATAAATAAGGATATCGCGCAAAACGGCATCCAGTTCTTTGGCAAGAGCCAAACGCTCGGCAGGATCGTTCACAACAGCATCTGGTAAAAGATCCAGTTCTCCAAATAAATCAGCGACAGCTTCCGTGTCACGAGCAAATACAAGCTGAGCAACAGCACACACAAGAGCATCCCGCACAGTCTCTGGAACCGTGCTAAGCATTCCAAAGTCCAGGAAACCGAGCAGCAGTCCTTGATCCGTTTGTACTTTCAACAGGTTACCTGTGTGCGGATCAGCGTGCATCAGGCCTGTCCCTAAAAGCTGAGAAAGTGTAGCGGCAATTCCTGCTTCGACCATTGCAAGATTCTCCAAGCGGGTTGCTTCGTCTAAAAGACTTGGGTCACCGACACTGGCCAGTTTTCGCCTTCAATCCATTCCATGACGAGTACTGAGTTTGTACACAAATCTCTATGAATAGTGGGCACGACGACTTTGACATCCGGAAAGGTTCCATTGCGATAGCAATAGAGCTCGGCAAACTTTTCCATGTTACCTGCTTCGTTCTGGTAATCCAGTTCTTCCAGTACCCTCGCCATGAACTCGTCAACAACGTCCACCATGTTTGTAGCAATCAAAGTGTTCTTGTTGTTGGAAGCAGGGATACCAGGTATCGATTCGATCCAAGTAGCTATTTGTCGTAACATGGTGGTATCCTGCTCCACAATGGAACGAACATGTGGTCGCTGAATTTTGACCGCAACCTGCCCTCTTCCCGGAAAATATCCCTTATAAACCTGGCCAATGCTTGCAGCAGCGATTGGGTCTTTCGATAGGCTTGCCAAGAATGCTGTCAGCTCTTCCGAAGAAAGTAATTGGCTAAATTCATTACGAAGAACGAGTTGAGCATCTTCGTTATCAAACGGAGCCATGTCATCCTGCAGCTTCTCCAAGGCATCACTGAGCGACCGCGGAACGATATCCTGTCTCGTCGACAAGGCTTGTCCGAATTTGACATACGTCGGCCCTAGCCTCTCTAAAGCGTGAACGACATGTTGAGCGTTCGTTCGATTGAAGCTGTCGACTGTCCAGAAATGATCCCAGCTTTCTGGTATCCCCGAGTTATTGTTGACACAATGAAAGGACGTAACACATCCTCAAATACTACTTCAAAACCTGCTTCAATCGAGTGAAAGCGTCCGAGGATGAGACTTGAGAACTCGAGGAAAGGCCTCTGGACAAGGACGTTGAAGTTAACGTGAAGGGAGGCGGAGGAGAAACCCATGCTTGAGTGAATGATGTCGAAAATAATGCAATTTTTAATACTTTCCAATTCATTGTCTAATAATGCAGTGAAATACAATCAGCCTATTGTCATTTACTCCTTTAAGCTCTTCAAAATGCAACCCTTGCGCCCTCCGATTGTGAGCTGGAATGCTTCCTCGTGAATAGGCGACCGTCACATCAATGACGCTGGAAAGCATATCGTCACTACCAGTAAGGTTAGGTATAAGGTACCACGCTCAATACATTGAGTGTCGTACAGCAACTCGTGTAAGGTCATCTTGTTTTGCAATTTGCAAGGAGAAAGAGTCTTGAAAAGAGAAGAAAGCACCACAATGAAGTCGTGATATGAAGCTTCTGGAAAGCCATGTCATAGATCAGTAAATAATATATCACGGCGAACTAACCAGCGCAAATTACAAAGCAGTGCATGGATCAGAATTCACACAAGTGCCTTAAATCGTTTGCTATGGATGATGTGTACCGACTTGCCCGGCTGCACAAGCTACTTTCTAACATGTCGGGTCCCGAGCTTGTGGGAAGTTTCATAGATCAATCCAAATATAGAAGCTAGCAAAGTCGACAGGTCCTACCCAAGGACCCACATAGACGACAAAGATTCGTTTTATCACCGTTTTGGCGACACATTTTGGCGTTTCATTGTAAACGATGGTCAAAATACTCAAGGAATAAGCATACTAGATATTGTGGCTTATATCGACCTGCGACTAAAAGATATTGGTTGCTCACTTCAAGTTGAAGCCCTAGCTTTGTGTTTCTCGCGACAGAGTCTAGATTTTAGATCGATGATACGTGCAGTTGGCGAAAGAACTGTCAATACCGTTTTGACCTTTGAACTGCTCATTGCTCATTGCTCATTCCTCGTTTGCCATTATTTGCATTTTGCTAATTGCGAACTGAAAGTGGGATTCAGTGGAAAGAAGCACGAAGCAAGAAGTGTTTTGGGTTCCCTTTTTTTGGCCTTCTTCCTTTGTGAAAAGAAGTCAGTGGTACTGAAAGTCATAAAGAATTCATGATTCAGTGATAACGTTCCTGCGTATCAATCTACAGTTCTGAATTCTGAAGGTAATAAGTCATAAGTCACTTGTCACTTGGCTACACTTTCTAGCTCCCAGTTTCCAAGAAAAGGAAATCGATCGTCCATTAAAAACTGAGACACATGCTTCATTTTGTTGAAATTATTATTTTGTTTCTTCGCAATCGACACCGATCCAAGATGGAAACAAATGATCTCCCTTGACAATTCCACCTGCGAAGTTGATGCCTACATCGGCGGTATCTCGCTCGAGTCACGAGCTCGTTCCGGTGGTGGCGCCAGGAATTTCTCGACGATGTGAAATGCTTACTGGACGACGAGCAAAGAAGGCTCACTCAGATCAAGTACAATAGATCCTCGAAGACACTCTTAATTGCAGCTCAATGCTTGGCATCAATGAAATCTCCTCATTGCGAAGCCCGCGTCCTAAATACTGAAGGCCGCATCGAGAAGCTTTTCCACAACATTCATCAAGTAGCAAGCAGCGTCGAAGAACTCCTTGACTGCGATGAGCAACACACCAGCTTCTAGGAGAGAATTTGAAGGTTGAGAATCCTCGCTGCAACATGATCTCGAGTCAAAGGTCTGGGCATTTCAAAAACAATATGTTACTGTTCGCAAGGCGTATTATGAAGCATATCTGGAATCGTATGACGAAGAAGCAATGTTCGAGCAGCTCCATTGTTCACAATCAGGTGGTATCGATTGTGATGATTCGGCGATGGATGATGCTTGCGAGGATCACAGCTTTGATATTTGTGACTTTGCCGAAAGCGAACACGGAAGCTTTGTTGAAGACATGATGAATTCACTTTCGAAGTTGGACATGAAGAAAAGAAAGCGGACATGGACTCCGAGTCCACCTGCAGCACATCCAGCAGCACGTTGCAGGATCATTCGACCGCGGACAGCATTTCCCGGGATATTTACGTCAAGTGCTTCAAGTGGTATGGGCGCATGGGTCAACTCAATCGGCAAGGTATAAAGCGATTTATCGTGAAGGATCATCCCGAAATCACACCGCAAGGTATCGATAAGCTTCCTTGGAAATCAAATGGACGACGACTTGACATGTCGTTGATGACAATGAATTTTCTTCCAGAACAGTTCAGTCACAGTTTTTCTTGTCATGATCGTGACTATACAATGGTTCGCCAATTATCATAGCATCACTATACTCGCATGTACCTAGCAGTTTCTGTAGAAATCAGACGAAATCCGCTTGACGAAAAGTCTTCCTCAAAGGTGACACTGCAAACTATTTTCTTTTTTGCTGGTTGCGCCTATTGTGCCCAAGTAAAAGTCGTGATTTACGAGTGAGTCAGTCACGAGCGCGTGCTATGATGATGCACGATGATGATTCTCACCTTGCGAACTCAAAACGACGAATGACTCACTCTCGTCACCATGGAAGAAACGAGAAGAAAAACAAAGAGAATATTACAACAGCGTAGCACAAAGGCGATGTAACAATGAATTGCTCTCATTCTTTCAGCTTCATGCAAATAAGAAAATGTTTGATGCACTGGATTTGGCTTCCTCCAACCCCGGATATTCATCCACCGAAATCACGGTTTGTCGACCTGTTTGGGGTGAAAATTCTTTTCACAGTATCTCGGATGGCGGACGCTATCTCACAGAGGAGGATCTGGATCCATTTCGGGTCGAAGGAGATCAACTTGTTGACGAAATATTCGATCAGTTACGAAAAGAGCAAAGGCCCGTCAAACCTTACGATGATCTTTTGAAAATGGCGCGGGCGGCTTGCGACGACACCGAACACATCAATCCGTCAAAAGCGAATGTCATGTTATCTCAATTTCTCGAAAAGTATTCGAAAGTACCCGATTGGGTCGACACTAAGCAGTTGGAAAGAGGGCAGCGTGTGTACCTCGCATACACACCGGCCATGAGTATGAGCCTCTACTACAGATCTCTTGTTCCAGGCTTTTCCTTGCCAAAGATTGCCGCAGTCTTGCAAGCAACGGGTTACCTGACGCCCCATCCAGTAGGGAGAGCGTCATGAATCGACTCTCGGATACAGCGGGTATGGTCCTCGCGTGTATGCTGTCACTTCATTCTCTCTTGCCGGGCGGAAGAGGTTGGGAAGCGTGTCTTCACGTCCGATTTCTACACGCAAAGGTGCGAGACCGATTGATGCGAAGTAAACGCTGGAATCTGGAGAAGAACGGTATCCCGATCAATCAAGAAGACATGGCGGCTACATTGCTGGCATTTTGTCACAATAGTCTGCTGGGAGTTGAAATTAATTTGGGGCGACCATTGAACGAGCACGAACGGCTGGACTATACGGCTCTTTGGAGATACATTGGCTGGCTTTTGGGTGTGTATGTGAATGAGAAACCCGGTCAGAAACACATCGATCCGCTTGGACCAGGCTGGGATATGCATAAACCAGATCCACTGGAACACTCCAAAGCAGTCTTTAGTAGCATTCTGCTTCACTTGATGAAACCAGATGACTCGTCTGTGCGGATAGCGCATCATTTGCTGCACATTGGGCGCTCATCCGAGAAACAGAACGGTTCAAATAGGGACGATGAGTGGTTCTATTTTAGGTGTGCGCGCTGTCGACAACTCATCGGTGATCCGTTGGCGGATGCTTTGAGGTTGCCACATCACCCGACGCGGATCGGCCGTCTGAAAATGAGTGTATTCAAATACATTTACAGCGCAATTGTATTCATTTACACGGTTGTGAGTTTGCCATGTTCACCTCTTCGTTCGCTTGTAATCGATTTTCACAGGGGAAGAATTGAACAATACTTTCAAACCTGGGAGGATGCACACTCGAAGCGGATGAGTTCGACATTCAAGAAAGCAGAGAAGACGTGTCCATTCGGCTTTGTCTCTGGGATGAGGGAGTCCAATCTGAGCTAGATGACTTGCTGGATTTTCTATATAGTCTATATAGATCCTCTGGGTCCGGTGATAAGTGTAGCGCATGTTGGGCAATCTACACAAGTGTGTGGCTTGATGACATCGGAAAAATGATTAGAATTAGTTGTAAGCTTAATGTTTGGTTTGTACCTGTGACAAATATAATTTGCATTACGCAAATGATGTTGTTCCGTGCCTAGATAGAAGCTCAATTTCGTGGTCTGTCGCGGGACTGATACGCTGCTTGATCGCAAAGAGAATCGTAATAACAAGACCAAGACCGGAGGCAAGTCCGTAGTTTCGCGCACTCTTCTTGCGCGACTCTATTTCTTCAAAATGCTCCGTGCTGAAGTAATCAACAATATAAGCCTCACAAGTCTTGCAATTTCCGTATATGTTTACAAATGGCCAGCCGTCATCTCCAGGAGGTGTTGTGGCGTTGAATGCACCATTGCCAAAATCTTCAAAAGTGAAGAGATCAACACAAGCATAATCACCCCAAATGCTACTCCAGTCTTGGTTATCCCAATAGGAGTCTTCGTATAAGTCGTCATCGTAGTAATATGTGTAATCTTGGTCGTATTCTTCTTCGAGGGCCTCTGTTAGATCTTCTGCATATCCCTCATACTCTTCATTTTGTTCTTTGTATGCTTCGTTTTCTTCACGAAGCTCCTCATTTTCCTGCTCGAGTTGTTCCACATCCGCGTTATCATTTGCTGCGGCGTCTTCCACGCCGGCCTCGTCTTGACCATCTCCATTGTACTCATTCGCTGCGGCGTCTCCTTCGATTTCTTCTGCACCTTGTTCGTCTCCGGCATTTTCAACATCTTGCGCATCCTCGTCTTGTTGCAGCCACCGATTTGCTTCATCTGTTTCACAAAGCGCACCTTTCAATTCCGCCACGCAAAAGTGTTCGGAGAGTTGGGACATCCCCACGAGCCTCCCCACTCGACCACCAAATCCGTCCTCGACACCGTGTCCGCTCCTTGTTTTGATCGTACGCCGTCCTGTCGTATCCCGTGATTCTCGCTTTTCCTTGATGAATTTGACCATTCGCCACTTGCTGCTGCGCATACACCGTCCAATGCATTGCCATGGCCATGACTAATATCAAAGTCAGAATAGCAAACAGTCGGTCCAGCCGTTTGCGACGAATCTCGTCCAAAAGTAAGAGTTTAATAGCACCAGGAGAATAGCTCCCATTCCAATCCACGCCAACCACGAGGGAGCTTCGGTGCGCACAAGCAACAAATACGCGAGAAGCGTAATCAACGAGACGGTGCTGAAGAGAATCAAGCGACGCAGCAAGGACACGCGATAACGGCTGGTGACTTGTTCGTTCTTTTCTGTTTTACAGCGTCATTTTCTCCTTTATTTGCGTCGTCTTCTTCTTCCAAATCCAATTTTCGTCGACAAAGAACGTTAAACTCTTTTGAAATTCCATTTGCAACAACAAGGCATAGATGGCAAACATGGAAAAGATCATGGTGACGACTGCCACGATCGTCATGACCAGCAAGCCTTGTTCGGTAGGAAAGCGGTAGGCCATTGATAGATCAAGCGCTTTTTGGAATTCCAATAGAATGAATTCAATTGCGGCCTCGCAAATGGATGAGCAACGAATGAATGAATGAATCATATCTCGGACAGGGCGGGCCCGCATCGTTTTCCCAAGACAGCGGGTTCGAAACAAAAGCCATCCTTTTGTTTTTCTACATAAAGCGCACGTGACGGAATTCCGCCTCTTGTCCCTAAGTGTGCACAGGAAATTCCGTTGAGGAAATTCGCAACAGTAAAAGTGCAGACTATTTAACGGTAAGTAACGTCTTTCACCTTTCACGGAAAGAGCTTGGCAGGCTTTTTTGCAAAAGACGAGCCGACAAAAAAAATTGCGTGCGGAACGGCACAGCATCCAACATAAACATCCTTTCTTTCTTTTATTATTAATTACTAACGACCCGATCAAGCAATATCATCATGCCCGACATTGCGATTACAATGACCATGATTTTGGGCACCATGCTCGCCGGCATTGCCGGACTAGCACAGGTCGCGACGTCGTCGTCCGGTGACACGTACACCATTTCTCCCTCCAAACAAGCCTATGAACAGTTTGTGGCGTATTATTCTCCCGTGTGGATGGGAATCTTCGGAATTGTGGTAGTCACGCAAGTGTACGAACAATTCACGGCTCTGCATTACAGTCAACTCTGTTTCGGTCTGGCGGTGCCTCTGGTACTGCAACCGATTGTCTGGCCCCTCGGGCCGGACAAAACGAGACCTCTCTTGCAACGATACAGTTTCAAAGCAAACGTCTGGCTGGCAATCTACACCTTTATTGGAAATTACTGGTACACGCACTACTTTTATTCAGTGCTCAAAGCACGATACACCATGCCGTCGCACAGACTCAATAATGTCCCCATTGCCATGTTCGGAGCAACCCATTTCTACTTTTCGTCGTATCATTACTTTTCAAATGTGCTGTTACGTCATGTTGTGAAGAATTATCAACCGGGAGTCTGGAGAAAGGCTCTCTTTGTTTCCGTCGTCATTGCGTTTAGTTATTGCACAGCATTCATGGAGACTCTGACAATATCATCGTACCCCTATTGGGACTTTGAAGGTAGGAAAATTTTGTATCCGTGACAGCAAAAAAGTCTTGTTCAAGACTCACTCTTTGTTCTCTATCGCATTAGACCGGTATATGGCTTACACGGTGGGCTCTGCCTTTTATGGAATCTACTTTTGGTGAGTTTCCTGCATTCTTTTACTTTGATGAACAAGTCGATAGTGGAAAGCCTCGAACCTTGTGGGAAACCATCGTCGAGAGCTTTGGGTATTCCATGATTATTCTTTGTGGGCTCGACTTTGTACGATTGTATTTGGATATTCCTTTGACCATTGGGTGAATTGGAAGCATTTCGCAAGAAGGAATACCCTAATACTACCTCAACCGAAGCAGATTATTCATTCATCACGTGCCTCTTGATCTTCTAGCAACCGTAGTCTAGCTTCTTGATCATCTCCATTTCCAAAACCCATTTCACGTGCCACTTGTCTTTGCTGTTGCAGTTCACGACGCTGCTCGACGGTTCGACGTTGCTTGCGTCCTTTCTTTCCTCTTCTTCGTGCGGCGTTCTCTTCGACAGCGTCTTCCTCCTCTTGTGGAGGTTCTGCTGGCGGCCGTTCCGGTACGGCAGCTCGCTGTCGACGTGGCTCCTGTATTTCGACTCGACGATTGCCATTATCATTTGCGTGATGGTTTGCCATCATCATGAATCCTCCTCCTGCCACATGTTGCGCTAGTAAGTGTTCCGCATCAATGTCTCCCATGAGCCGCTCGAAGCCTCGGTTGAAAGCGGCATACGCCGACAGCCCTTCCCGAGGAGCATCACTCAAACCTGCCGTGAATATCCAAATCAAAGCCGTCACAATCAAGACAGCAGGTCCGGCTTGTAAACGCTCATGAATCACTCGCACTAGAGCATAGTACAGCGACAGTCCGATGACATGGACCTTGTGACAGAGAAGAAAATCAAATAGCCACTTGGTCAATCCCACAAATAGCTTGACTAGTTTTCGTGACCGAGAAGGCAATTGCGGAAGCACATTGTGCCGAAAATCAAATGTTTGATTCCGAATCGTCGAAAAGCGCATGGGTTGCAACTCATACGCGATGGCTGCGACGTAATCGCGAACACTCTTTTCTTGACGAGCCTTTTCCCATAGCGATCGTGAGCGCTTCCAAACAGCCATGTGTTTTGATGCTTTGTTTGTGATTATATCTTGTAAAACAATACACGCGGTGGAAATATTGTTATTGTTTGACAACAGGCAAAGGAAGGCGAACGATGAATAACAGGGCATGGGTCGATGATCGACTCAACGAACGACGAACGGGCTGTAGAACAAAACGTTCGTGGGCATACCGCATAGAAAATCGTTGCGCGCGAAAAGAATCCGCACAGAACCCTCCACTACGGCAAACCCCGCGCATAGAAAATCGATGCGCTTGAAAATAACACGGAGGACCCTCCTTGAACGAACCGTCGAAACAAAAACTCCACGTACAGGAAATCGACGCGCGCAAAAACGAGCAGGCTCATAAAAAATGACGAAGCGCGTGTATGTTTTTTCTCCTCCGAATTACTATCCTCCCTTTTCTTTTTAAAAAACAAACATGTCCAGCTCTTTACAGAGATACCGTTCTACCTTTGCAAGCCCGAACAAATTGAGCATTGAGAGACTTTACCAAGTTCACATTCTTTAGGCACCAATACGAAGTTTTACTACTGGAGAGAAGACACTGGGAGACGATGAAGAAAGCATGAAGGTGCGCCACT
This sequence comes from Fistulifera pelliculosa, assembly GCA_026008555.1. NCBI lineage: Eukaryota > Bacillariophyta > Bacillariophyceae > Naviculales > Stauroneidaceae > Fistulifera > Fistulifera pelliculosa. The sequence goes on from BROJ01000475.1 coordinate 64,844, forward strand.
AAGGTTAGAGTGCCACGTATACCGGAAGGATCTTTCCACGTTCCCACATTACGACCACGGTACGACGTAGTGTCTATTTGCGTTAACATCTGCGGCACAAACAAACAAAATATTTCCCCATACACACTACAAACAAAGGCAACAAACCACACCTTTCTTCGCATTCGAGCCGCTCTAAACTTCCTTTCTTTTGCGACATGCCGAAGGAAAATATAGGGAGAGACCAGTTTGCTACTTGGACTCAACCCGTCAGACCTTTGCAAGCCCGAGCAAGTGGCTCACTGGTGTGAAGGAGGAGCAGGAGAAGTGGAAGGGGCCTACATATAAGCTACTTTGAAAGCCGACCAGCCTTGATGAGTTTAGCAGGCACAAGTACTACGTGGCTATTTGGCATGATAATGGAACCTTGACGTATGGCGCCATATGGCAGCCGAAAGTTCCGGACCAGGAAAAATATCTATGTTTGAGCTTTTCTTGATTTGAGTTCCTGTATCCACGATGTAAAATGGGGTGCGCGGGTAGTATCACTCTTTAAAGGTCTTCGAATCCATAAAGGACTTCGTCAATTGAAACTATCTATTTACAAAGGTGAAGATTCGTTTTGTCCAATTCTTCTACCTCCGGCAACTGCTTTCTCACAACCGAATCATCGCAGTGACTAATGGAGGTGGGCGTATCTACTCAGATGGATTACTGATTGATGAGCTAAATTCCCTTAATTGATTCTATCGGGGCTCGGCGGAGCTAGTGGCGAGTCACCATCGGAGCGATCATCGCTTGTGGCTAAAGCCTTAGTGAGGCGCGCTTCGAAGGATTTTCAGCGCACTGGTCTGCTGCTATCAGATCACATCGATTCATTGTATGAATTAGTTCAAGGCGCACCGCTGGATCGTCTTCTCGAGAATAGGCTGGTTCACAAACGATTAGTGGTAGTATTTCGAAACGCAGAGGAACCAACCATCATTCCCGAGCAGCGAAAAGATCATCGAGATCGTCAAACTGAAGTACGCAGTGGGCGATTTGTTTTTGATACGGAGTAGCTCTAGCTGTTCTTATATATGCATTTACAAAGTACGAAGCTAGGGTAAAATAGGCGGGGACATCATGAATCAATGGACTGCTGTTCGTTTCCTCTGAGTTTCGTCTTCCATCAGCTAATCCGGCTGCAGCGAAATGCTTTTCGCGCTCACGTGAATGATAAGAGCTAGAGCAAGTTCAAGAATTGTCTGAAAGCCCTACATGAGCACACCCAATCCTTGCTCTCTGATTGTTCGTCGAGAAAAGGAGGCCGAGTGAAGAAGGGTTTGCTCTCTCGCACAAGCTCACTCTGAAGACAGATTGCACAAGATCTCCGCAAATCTCCTCCCGTGATATGTGACCTGATTGCATCACAGAACAGAGATTTCAAGTTTGACTGTAAGCGCAAAGCGACGCAAAAACGTCCCATAGAATTCATATCTTCACGATTCGGGAAACAAAACTGGTCTCGCAACAGAGCCAACGTATGCTCTCTGAAGTGGTTTCCCGCTGCTTCTTGCTTGCTTTTTCAAGAAGTTCGACACAATTTCATCAGCAAAATCGATTTGATTTTCCGGAATCAAAGCAGAAACTTCTTGAATGAAATTCGAAAGCAAAGCTTGGTCCATGAACGACATGGTTTCACTTGAAGAGAAGCCGCGCCTCACTGAAATCAATAAACAGTACATCCCCAGTTTCTTGTGTTATCAATACTTGTACATCGGTCACAGCAACATTCGCCGATAGAATCTGTAACATCGTTTTCATAATCATTTCGACGGCGTGTCGTTGCAATCGAGGTTCTAGTTCCGAAAGCGACGCGGCAATGGGCCCATCTATCACCGGCTCCAACAAGATCATGACACGACGATTATCATCTCCATCGCCAGTATAAGGATGACTTCCTAGGCATCGTTCGACACCAGTCACATGCTTTTGCTCCAGAAATTGCAATACGCGACATTCGTTCTCCACCGATTCGGCACTCGAAGCCCAACTCGTCTTTACCGCATAGAATTGCTGATTGGCGTTGTCTCCCTTGTCTTGAACTAAGACAAATACTGCTCCACCTCCGCCACTCCCCAAAAGCCGCGGTTGACGCAACACTTTGTCACCAAAGAAGAGCGGATCAGGAATCGTCACAGAGCCATTTTCGAATTGCCACGAAACGGGTGTCGGAGCTATTGCGGCGTGTGCCGGAAGAGACAGTAACGAAGAGACAACCAGAGGCGCAATCGATACAAGGGCTTGCATCAAGGTTTTCTCCCCGCAGCATCGTATTCGAGAGGGAATCCTTGCAACATTATGGAGTGAACGCAGCGAATACACCTGAGACAGCGACAATAGGAGAATTATTAGAAGCCTCACGTGACGAAGGATCATGCTGAAGTGATTCAAGAAGCTTTTTCATTCAATAAAGAGACAAATCATATCATATTGCGGATATTCCTGCTTATTAGAAAGCATCGCTTTTCCGCCATGTCCATTTGGAGAGACGATTGCTGTCAAAAAACGCAGCAAGCAAAGGCAAAACTGAAACCGCGGCGAACGGGACGTACAGCACGAGTCTGTACGATCTACACACCAACAGAATAGGTACGTACGGTACTGTATACCGCAACCAATTATTTTTCGTTGTCGTCAAGGCAAAAAGAAAACTTGTGCTGATTACTTGCTAATACCATTGTTATTTGTTATTCGTATCATTATTGCAGGAATAGACCAGCAGTCTCTACCTGCGATCAACCGAGTGATTGTTCGCTGCGCAAGGCAACCCCTATTATACACACAATGGCACAACCGTTATTAACCTTCGAACAAATTCGGGATGTTCAAGATCAGTTGCGTCAACCTTTAACGGGTCGGCCCGTGTTAATACCTCTGGGGCCGAAAGCATTCATTCCGGGATTTCTACAGCCAGAAAAGAAAGATGACGACGAAATGGTCACGTATATTCCTGCAAAGAACGGTTCCGACAAGGAGTCACAACAAACGACCATCCTCTCGAGAACACACGCACTCGATCGGTTGCAAGAAGAGATGGATCAAGTATCCAATCGCAAAAGACTCCTCCTGTGAAACAACAATCGACAACAAGTATTTCAAATGTGTTGCCCTACTTTGAAATAAGAGAAGAAATTGATTCGACTGGAAAAGAAGTCAAAGCTGAAGCGGTCGATGTATCACTTCATTTGGAATATCTTCGTCAGCATCCAGAAATGGTACAAGAAGATACCTTGCCGCCCGCCGTAACTACTGCTGCATCTTCCGAACCTGTCGAAGAAATTCCCGTTACGGATTTGAAGCCCTTGTCGGATGGTGAATACGACGCCTTGGCCGCTCGATTGGAAGCACTGGCAAAATTGGAAGAGGCAGAATCAAAAGAGCCTGTTCCGAAAGTATTGAAAAAAGCAACCACAAGGCGGCAAGTGGATGGAGTAAAGGCTTTCTAAATAATAGCAACACAAAGAAAAGAAGGAACTTGATGACAAGAAAGTTATTTCTCTGGGAGCTAGGGAGGAATCGGTGAATGTGAACAAATCAACTGGCCAATCTACAAAGCACGATATGCCTGCTACGCCAGCGGCATCCAAACCCATATCGAAGAGAGTGTTTTCGGGTGTTATTCAGGAACATAATGCACCAAACAAGACAAATAATGTTAGTAATCAAGCACAGGCGGAACCGTCGTCTCCTCGCGTTCGATTCGGCGGTGACGAACAGAACGAAATACGCGAGATACCTCGCATTGGCGAGACATCGGTTGCAACCATTGCACGGCAGCCGTCCCGGCCGATTTTGGGGCTGGGAATCTGCGACAAGAATCGCAACAGGAAGTACCTAAGAAAAGCTCTCGCGTTTCGCCATGGAGCGGCAACAGCTGAATCGGTGAACGAGGGTCCATCGTTGTTCGATCAACCTTAAATTAGAAACAATCGTCTCTTACGAGTAATATTAGATGGCGATTTAGCACTTTCTATTCTAGTTCGTGGTTCTAGCATTTCTTTAGCGAGCATCTAGAGATCTTTTGTCCATGTAGTCACATCGCACTCGCATGTCAACCGATCGACAAGATCTGGATAATCCTTGGCAAAGGATACGGTAAACTGGGGAGAATATCCCATTCTAGAGTACCAGCCCTTGAGAAACTCCTTTGTTGGATGATTCCCCGCTTGTGGTGTCAAGAGCTGCAACTTCATCGTATGGAATCCCTCACTCCTGGCCCAATTTTCGGCGGGCTCAACCAATATGCGACCTAATTTTCGCCTTCTTGCGCTAGGATCGAGTACTAGCATCCCAAATTCACCAGTTTCTTCGTTGATTTTGCATATTTTAACAAGCCCGGCAATTTTCCCGTGCATCTCGGCCACCATGAGTCGACCTTCCTTTATTTTGTCTCAATTTCGGCTAGGTTCGTGCGAACCCCGGTCTCCTTCCACATCTTTTCTTCAGCGACATCGTATACATCGTTCACGAGGTTGACAATGGAGGTCCTTGTCTCTGCATCCATGGAGGTCGGAATGTAAACTCGAGCCCCGTCGACTGGATCTTGGCTAGATTACGTCATTATTTCAAGACCTGTCAAATTGAGTACACCAACAAGACCTATCCAACTACTTCGCTGCTACAGAATGGATAATCTTCTACAACAATTCGCCTTTCTTTTCATGATTTGCCTGATAATTTACTTTGTGCTCGGCTTTCTATCACATCATCATGATGAGTTGGAATTTGAATTCAACGCTCGATCCTTTCTCTAACCGCTAAGAAACCGCCATCAAACTATTTACCTTATACTTAGCTGCAAGCTATCCTCAAAACAGAAGCGAGTCCCGTGTGGATGTCCGACACAGAACCGGGACCGGCAGTGGACTCAAACAGTTACTACAGTGAAACGTTTGACTCGTGTTTGCCGGATCGATCGTATATTCATTTAGTACTCGGTTTGGATACGTGAATTAACCTCCTCTATGAAGTAACTAGTATAAATCGAGCACGGAACGCATTCCACGCTTTTCCAAATAGCGTTTATTCCGAACTATAAGGTAAGAAGTACTAAGAACAAACGTCGGTTGCAGTTTTTGTACTGGCGTTTTCTGTTGAAATTCAACTCGATCTTTTCGCTGTCCTTGCTGATTTGACACTTGACACTTTACTTTTTCCTTTTGACCTCTCCCAATCTTTTCTTTGCTCTCATAAAACCTAAAGCGTCCTTTTGTTTATCAAAAACAAAGGAGCTTGTTGAAAGTAAACTACAAAAGAAAGAAAGAAATTCGTACTGAAGATGTCGTCATCTTCAGAAGACGGACAATCGCTGAAGCAGCGCGACGAAGAAAGTGTGCAGGGACATGAAAAGGGCAATCCATTTTGCACTTCATGTTGAAGCACCCGCTTCCCTTCTTAGTCATTGTTCCCATAGCATTCGCATTCTTGATTGGGTTTGGCTGGTCGGTCGATGATCGCGTCGAGAACAAGGTTGCCAATATTTGGATTCCTGAAGACGGCGATTACGCCAAAGATCAAGAGTACGCAAAAGCTTTGGTGCAGACGACCTGGGCGCATCGACGTTCGCAGCTCTCTCTGTCTCCCGAGACAACAAGAATATTATGACGGAAGATCGTTTAGAAGAGATTCGTGCAAGAATGGAAGCCACAGAAAACACAACGGTAAGTAGTTTGCTACTGAAGTGAGACGAACAATAACACGATACCATGCTAACTCTGATTGTCCTTTACAGATCACATACAAGGGCGTTGAGTATACATGGGACGACTTGTGTGCTGTAAGTGAAGCACCCTACCAGTTTCCTTGCCTTCGCTTGTCTCCGATGGACTTGTTTGAAGAAGCTCGCTGGACTTTCACTCCCATGGACCGTGCTGCTTGGTATCTTGCAATCCAGAGGGTCTCGTCTCTCCGCGCGTCCCTCGCTTTGGAGTTATGACTCAAGACTGTCGTTCCGAGTGTTTCGCGGTGTTGTTGGACCGGGCGTCCAACCCTCTCGCCCTGTTTGCCGACGTTGGTAATATGGAAATGAACGACCCTTGCCGAATGTGCATCGAACAAACGTACGAAGGAAAAATCGCAACTATGCACTCCTACATTCAGCCCACCTTTAGTGTACTGAGTGCGGAGCTGCAACGTTACAGCGCCTCTTTGGGTGACGGTGCTCAGAAAACCAACGTGGACGATATCTCCGGAAAGTTAGATGAGCTGGCTTCGAGTGTGACTGCCGACAATGTCGCTGAGTTTTACAAGTACCTCGTTTTGCGTGGGTTGTACAGCGAGTTGGGCGCCAAGGGTTACGTTGAGAACTATGCTCTCTTTGATCCGCTCATCGAAGCATGCCAAGGTGCTGCAGATACTCTTGGGTTGAATTGCCCAGCTCGCGCCGCAGATGTAACCGAAGATGCAGCTAAGAAGGCGCTTCTGAATCATGCCGACGGTCAATTTAGTTCTCTGAACGGAGCAGGCGCTCCTTTTCCTTTCTGGTCGGATCCAGCTACAGGAGGTAGCATGTTTGGTCAAAATGGTGGAGGATCTTTGTTCCCTGTCTCTGGATCGGGCGTAGACATGAGTGGAGAGCCTTTCAGTACCATGCTGTACGTCGACGTTGAAAACTACGGTAACGGAACGAACTGGAGCCCTGTATTTACACAAGATGGCTTTGCAGACCCCGAATCGGCAGAATGGCAGTCAATGGTTGCTGTTGATCCGGTCTATTCGTGGTTCATGGCGAGTCTTACTGCTGCAGGTGATGGGACAGGTATGTATCGTTCTTTGTATTCCGCATCACAAGTCAGTCATTCGCTAACCAAAAACTTGTATACAGTCTGCGCAAACGAGCCGCTTCCAGGATCGGATACTCCTAGCGACGAATTTGATGCACAGTCATCTGGTGCTGCATCGCTTGCGTCTCAGTCATGGTGTACCCCTTTCAATGTGCCGAATGCCATGAACCCCGGAACCACCGCTTATAGTAAGCAGCACTTTGCACGCATGTGGTATGATTTGCTGATTTCTTCTCCGGGCTTTTTGGATGTCAAACAAGGACAAGATGATCCCTATTCTTGGACAACCGGGGCGGGATGTGGGTATACTCGGAGGCTCGAGATTCACTTACACAAACCAGTCCGACGAAAGCATCCTCCTAGGAGCGTCACGAGAAGTTTTCAACATTGACGAAGGAACATCGCTGGGACCCGTCGATCGAAATCTTCTGATTGGAGGCGCCACGCCTGGTGTCGGAGAGTATAGCCAAGGAATCCTTTGACTGAAGTGCGGGTACTTCAATCGATTTATGCTGCTCTCCTTCCAGCAGATATTGTCCAGCGAGTCAAAACTGCAATCGTCCTGGTGGCGCAGTTGACATTTCTGTGGAAGATGCCAAAGAGATCCTTTATAGATATAAAGAGGCTATGGAAGAATCGTGGGTCGAAGGCTGGGATGATAGCCAAGCAGGCGAAGTACAATTTGTGGGCTTCTTTGATGACAGTGGGGATGTTGTTGGATCGACCGGCCGAATGCTTGAGGATATTAGTCTGGACAACTCTCGACTAACTTTCATCGCTATTGTGTTGGTCGCCGTGTTTTCGGCAATTTGCCTAGTATCGGCTGATGTCGTCGAATCGAGAGTTTTGATAACGCTCATCGGTGTGACGCTTGTTGTCCTTTCTTATTTTGCCGCCCTCGGGTTCAGTTTATTGGTCGGAATCAAAATCAATGTGGTAGGTTTGAATTGCCGAGATACTCTATGATTTCACCCGTATCAATGGACTAACAGCTGTTTCCTCGCAGTCAATCGCCTGGACCTTGCCTTTTGTAATCATCGGACTTGGAGTCGATGACGTCTACATTATCCTTCTGGCGTTGAAGCAGCAGCGCGGCTATAAAGACAAGAACTGGCTTGCTGCAATGCACGAAGTGGCGATTCCAGTGACCATGACTTCCTTGATGAATGCTTGTATGTTCGGAATACTCAACGTCTCCGATATTCCGGCGGTCTATTTGACAGCCCGTGTGGCTTGTTACTGCGTCATTGCATTATATGTGTCTGTCATGTTTTGCTTCCCCGCATATTGCTACTACGACATGATGCGTCAAAAGAAGGCCGGGCTGATATCTTATTTTGCATCAAGAGTGATGCGGGTCCAGAACGTCAAATCGGCCACGAAGATTTTCGTCAAGCGGTTCTTTATGAATCCTTTTACAAGAAGATTGTATTCTCAGCTAACCGTGGAGTTCGCTATTTGGTGCATGCCGTTATCGTGAGCTTGGCCTTGGCGACATTCGCCATTGGTGTTTGGGAATTCAAGACAGACACATTGGATTAGGCCTAGAAGACTTTTCCCCAAGTCTAATCCAGCAGGTCTTTGGGCTGAACTCAGAACAGGAGAACTAGCGTCGTGGTCCATTGGGATCAGATGGGGGCTATCGACTACAAGGACCCGAGCATTCAAATGGGTATGATCAAACAGTTTGAAGATGTGGTCGAGTCGCAGTACGTTTCTCAAATCGACACCAAACAGCTCTGGATGGCAGATTTCGCACTTTGGACCACAGGCCACTGCGAAGACAATTTCGATCGCCAAGACTTTCGAGTTCGCGAATGCGGAGCAGATCAAACCTTTGTTGACGGCGATACCGAAAGCACTTGCTCCGGTGCCTGGGCACCTAACGACTATGGTCTGCGCGTAAAAAATATCCGCCCCTTGATCGACGATACATGTGCCTCTTATGAAGGTGGAATATGTCGTCCGGCTGAGGAAATGTTTGATGTCGATTTGGAAAAGCTAGGACTCACGCCCGATTCGGCTGGAAATCAGACATTTTGTCCTGTCATCGAGGAATGGTCTGATGACAAGTGGATGTTTTGTCTCACACGATGGCGCAATATTACGGGTGGCGGAAGCAACTTCCTCACAGAGTCTGGAACTGCGACGTCAAAGCCTTGTGACGGCGTTTTCTTCAACGATGCTGAGCTTGTATACCCTATCCCAATGACCTTTGGTCCATCCATGTTTGCCCTCGATCTCTTTAGCCACGAAGATACTTTAAGTATGATCAAGCAGACTCGGGCAATTTGTGACGACAACGAAGATATTCACTGCTGGATGACTGGAATTCCTTACGATTACTGGTCCCAGTATGAGGAGGTATTCCCCGTTCTTTGCCAACTGGGGATACGCATCCGCTGCTGGATTTGTCATTGCATTTTTCTTCCTTTTCGGCACCTTTTTCCACAGTGGACATTCAGTTGGAAAGGCATTCGTTGCCAGCTTCGTCGGATCTTTGCTGATTCTTATGACGATCATTTTTACACTAATTCCCGTTGTGGGTATCTCAAGTCTGATTGGAGTAAACTTGACCGGCTTCTCGATGATGTCCTTCGTTTTATCGGTTGGTTTCGCTGTCGAATATTCTGTCCACACAGTCTCGCGATGGATGCGCGCGACAAACAACATCAAGACAAGCGTTGATCGAGTAGAACACGCAATGGAGGCACTGATGCTTCCCATGTTCATGTCATTTCTTTCGTCAACGATCGGAGTCATGTGCTTGGCTTTCACAGAATTCGAATTCAACCTGACCTTTTCTTCAAGCCTCTCCTTATCGTCATGTTTGTGACTTATTTCATGGGTTGCTGGTTCGTCCCGGTGATTTTATGCTACTTGGAATTTGAGATCTTGAAAATGGGAGATTCAGCACAAATCGATAATGAAGAAACCAAAGATGTCCAAGACAAGGAAGCGACAAGTGTTCCTGATTACGAAGCTGAGAAAGAGATCCCGATCGTAGACGAGGGTGGAAAGGTGACGGAGGAGGAGACAGCAAATGAATAGACGGAGCTTGCGTCTCTGTTTTACATGAATATATGTTTGAAAGGTGCAACCGATGACAAAATACTCCGCACAAGTTCAAAATAATCTTTAGTAACCCGTGATATGCCAATAATCTCCTCATCTTTCGTCAACGATAGACAAACGTCGCCAAACTTTGCGTTTGTCGTTATCGCGGATGGCATACGGCCAACTTCAGTCGGTGTAGCATTTCTCCGGTATATCGTACATCGCACACACCAAGCTTTGACGAAAATGTAGGATGTTGCGTCTTTGCGGCGGGCGTTTTCAAAAGCCTACGGAGCGCAGCTGACTGGTGCGTTTCCAATCCAGCAATCCGAGGGTCGTCGACAGTCTTTTATCTCATCAAGTCCAACTCTTTCTTTTCGAGTTGACTAGTTGAAAATGAACCACCAAATCTCCGAAACTCGCTGTTTTGCGGCGAGGCCATCCTTGCCCTCGTATAACAAGCGTCTGCCCCGTAAATCGAATGGCATCCGGTTCCAATACTATCTCGATCGACGAGTCCGTAGCGCTGAGCGTTTCTAAAGTCAATGTGCAGCCACTTTTGCTTTGCTATACGAAAGAGTGACATCGGCATGCAAGTCATCACCAACGCGTCGATAGGTCGGATGTTTCTCCTCCTCCAAGATGAAAACGATTTCAATGCGAGGATTCGTCGATTGAAAAGTGAGCTTCGTTCCAGCCTTGTAGCCAGCTTGGATGGTCGCTTCAAACTGATCGGTTTCGAACGGTTTTGGTAGTTGTTGATAGAATAGTCCCAGTGCCGTTGGCAACGCAATCCATCGATTCGTCATTCTCCACATGGGAAGGACGAATAGAAAACTTTGATAGAGAATGGCATACCCGATGCGACCGCGGAATGCAGCCAAACAGTGCGCGAAAACATTCTCTCGTAAGTGAAACTTTACTTTTGATTTTCCATTGTAGAGATCGTACAAGGAGACTGGGACGCGCTGCTCATACACCGATTTCAGCGAAGAGTGGCTCCAAATTCCTCCACCAAAACCCCGATTATTTAATCCAAATCCACGTGTTGTGTAGAACCGATGTGAGGGACCAGACTGCGATGCGTACGCTCGGAATGCTTGTGCAAACAAGTCATCATTTTGATAAAAGCTCGATTGCTGATTCTGTCCTTGCGATGAAAACGACGAAGAGAGAAACGACTGTCGAAGTTCCCAATTTCGTCGTCCTTCGGCTGTCCCAATGTGTGAATAGGCTTCCTGTAGCTGCTTAAATTTTGTTTCGACCCTTTCTCTCTCCGATGTAGACAGTTTCGTGTTTTTATCGGGATGATACTGCAAGCACAAAGCCCGATAACGGCGCTTGATTTCCTCTTGTGTTGCACTTTCCGGAACTCCTAAAACACGATACGGATTCGAGGAACTCGCGCCCGCTGCGACGAACGAAAGGTAGCAAGAGATCAGTAACAAAGACAGAAGTGGATTGGAGCAAGTCGACGCATGACATGATCAGAATGATCTTTTGATCATTATATCTGGAGGATGTTGCGAGCCGTCGCGCAATAATTCGCACTTTCGCAAATAATAGGAGAGTGCTGCGCGCGATGGCCAGACGCTGAGTCAGTCACCCGCCCGCCGTCACCGTCACCCGCCTCTCCTAAAAAACTGAGATGGACTTTTCACTTATTCCGAGAACCTCAAAAGAAAATCCCGTTGTTGGTTGTTGCTCCTTGCCTTGCAAAGACGTCCACATAATAAAATAATGCTCAATTGCAATCACGATCACGACAGAAATCGACTATCAAGCTGATCCGATACCGGTAGATATCTACAGATGCATAACAACAATGTGAACCTACTTTCTAAAAAATTAAAACATATATCGAGTCATCGGAACCAACTTTCGCCACAACAGGTTCAAAGTTGAATTACTCTGGAATTTAACAAAAAGTGCGAGACAATATTTGTTAGTGTCAGGCAGCCGCCGCTGATATTGCAATATACGGTGGCAGTATCTCTTCCAATGCGCATGCCCGTAACGAAAGCTCTTGAAACAGATGCGACCATTGAGGAATCGTTGAACAGCAGTGCCAAATGGCCAGTTGAATCGTAGCCGCCTCGACGAGCAATTCATGGTCCTTTTCCCGTGTTACGTGTCGCAACAAATCATCCGCAAGTTTCATCAGCGAAGCCATGGCAGTGTGCGATTGCATGGCGAACTGATTCGCCAAGCCTGTGTTGTAAAGTAGAATGGCGGATTGCATGTCCTTGTCTTCATAGCAGACCGTGTCGATATCACTGATTCGAATCGTGTAACGAGTGTTCTGGTGGTCGCACTGAGTATCCTTCATGAAATCCAGAAATGAGCATGTGTCGTCCATCAGATTGATAAAGGTTGGATACTTATTATTGCCCTCAGAAAAGGCCTTCGGTGGAAACAACCGCAACTGAGCACATCGTAACAAATGCAATTCGTCCGAAACCCGTTGATCGGTCAAGACCTCTTTCATGAGACGAGTCGCGTCGTGAAGCGTCGCCAATGCTTCCACAAACAAATGGCGATGGATCAGTTCGACGCCCATGTTGTTGAGTGCGACAACGGCGCGTGAAACAGCTAATTTCATGTTATTCTACAATGATAGTGAAACCGCGAGATGAAATTATGAAAGGACGGTCACCCAAAGATGGATAGCTAGTCACTAGGCAGTAGGTACTGTGAAAATAAGTTATTTGAAAGCCCCTTAGAGACCTAATTGAACCTTGAAACCGCTCAAGTCCAAATTGCAGATCTAGATCTCGAGACATTTCTTGATCGATCTGTATAAGTAACTTATGCTTTATCGCCGCTCCGGAGTCCGGACTTCGGAGTAACTGTCGAACAGCACCCGTTACATGTATAATGTTCATGGAAGACCGATTCTCACTGGTAACAAAGGGATACGATATCAGCTATATGAGTTTGGTGCCGGCCACCGGCCATGTCCCGCCACGCCAGTTGATGGTCGGTCGACCGAATTTATGGTGAGCCGTTCTCTGCTTTATTGTTTATTGTCATCTCCTGTCTATCGCGCTTCGACCATTCAAGTCGAAACGCTAAAATAATATGCTACTGGTAGCTGGTAGCAAACATCAAGAGCTGAGATCGCGAATCGTGACAAGAGACGATTGAGGCATCCACGGACCCACGAATCACAAAGGTTTGGCACGTGGTAGAAAAGTTACTCCGCTTTTATCGTGCGTCACATTGACTCTTTAGAGAGGCAAAACAGGAAGCAGGCAACATAAAAGTTTCGCTCTTCCGACGTCTCAAAACCCAAGTCCTAGAGATCACTCTCGTACGAATGACTCCCGGCGATGAGTCGATGAGCTGTTCGTCATTAGGATGCTTGCTCGTCTAGACACTATAGACATTTTTCAAAGGAAGTTAACGTCACTTATTTCTGACTGCTGACGGAGTAATATACACTTCCTTGCTTTTTTTGGGTCGGTGGTCGGGATTTAAGATTCAGGGGCGGCTGTACAGTGAAAAGTGCGAGGAACAAGGAGTAAAAGTGAGCAGCTATTATTCCTTCTACCTATTAAGGTTTACTCCGTAGTTATCTATCAGGTTCCGAGTGACATCAGACTCCAGACGTGGACTTGGAAGGAGGTCAGCGGTCAGCGACCATGCAGCTTCGCTCTCGAGAGTCGATGAGAGCGTGCCTTTCAAGCGAGCGTTTTCAAATCCCTGCAGAGAGCATCAGACCTACTAACCTCAAAGGAACTGTTACGAGCCTTCACCGGCGGAGCTTTTCACAGATGGCAACGTCAAATGGCTGAGAAGATGCTTGAACCGGGACTATTTTCGAATAGAGCCATCAACCGGAATCAACGTAACCTTATAGAATGAATCTACTATAGCAAGGAGTGAGAGCAACACGAACGGAGCTCAAGCCAACACTTTTTCGAAGAACGGTTCGAACAAAGTAGATCGACCATATTAAACATTCCCATAGTATTGAAAACACTCGTTTGATGACATTATAGGATAGGAAGATACAGTTATTTCGATCGTCTTAACAGCCTTCTCACAAAACCTATTTTCTTTTGACCAAAAGATCGTCGAACACGCGTTTGAAGTGGCGCCTCAACCGTAGCAGCGACAACCTCGGCTTTCTCCACCTTTTCTGCCTTCTTCTTGGACGCAGCCGGCTTGGGAGCCGGCGGTGCTTTGACTTCTACTGCTACTACTGCATCCGTTTGTACTTTTCGTTCCGCTGCTTTTGTTTCTTCTCGGCCGACGCTCGTTCTTCCGCACTTTGCGCCTCCAAATAATACCAATACGCAGCCCCGTACGCGGCTCCCACTCTACCGAAGTCACTCCCGCAATGTCGAGCGGTGTAATGGCATGATGAATTTCTTTGCGTCCGAGATTCAAGTCGAGTCGGGCCTTGCCAGCATTAATCGGTGTCGTCCAGAATGGCGGTCGCTGCAACTGACGCTGTCGTACTTCCTGCACGCGTTGCATGAAATCGAGAACCGCTGGTGTGGAATCCGAAACCGCTTCCGAAACGGCCTCGGTGGCCGCGTTCACGACAGGAGAACTACCCGGCAGTCCTACTACAGGCAGTCGGGGCAACAAATCACTCGAGAGTTGAACCGTAACGGACCCTTTTCCGAACCAACGACCTTGACAGCGAAATCCAAACCATTCACTTTGACATCTGCCTTTCCGCGAATTGCGTCCTTGACAAAATCTTTCGTGTCGGTGGGCAATTCCACTTTCAGAATGGGTTCCAATACGTACTTGGCACCGTCGGCTAGAAATCGAACCTTTTCGGCGTACGCTTCCCGTTCTTGTTTGTTTCGAATGAGTTCCACCAGAAAAGGACGATTGACTTCGACGCGAATGGATGCTCCGTCATCGGCGAAAGCGGGCAGAGCTGCTTGCGCCATGAGAGAGGTGCACAAGGCGACGGACGCGCATGCTTTGGCGAAAGCTGGCGTCGTCAAAGGACGCGCGGGTTGCTGCAGCGCGCAAGCAGGTGTTGCCACGAGTAAAAAAGGTAATATCTGCACAAACTTCATGATGATTCGAGAGATATTCGATTAACGATGTAACAACAAAGTTATGAACGACGCCGACGCAAATGACAAACGGAGGAGAAAACGAGCTGTTGTGAAGATTGCGTTCTCCATTGGCGTGTTACTGTGTCTCAAGGTGTAGAAGCAGCTTTGGAATGAGTTCTTTCCCAGAGACTGTACATTTCGAACAGTATCTTGAAAATGTTGAAGGTTGAAGCAAGCCGACCCGACACCCGCGACCCGTCAATCAATCCGCCAAAGTAAAACCTGTAACCTTAGCATTGGTGCTCAAACGACCGACAAACGAAAAAAGCATCTCCATTGCGAGAAGTATTGAATAGTTACTTCTTTTCAGGTCGCTCACCGGAAGACCATTTGTTTATGACAAGCTTTTATTTTTGCTCCTCTTTGCCTCTTCGTAATGTAAATGGAAGAATCTACGGACGATCCACCGAACGAGGCCACGCCACAAAGCGACGCTGCAGAACACCCGCCTTGGAAAAACTCACAAAAGGCAAAGAACTCAGTCGACTCTTATTCCCCAATCCGGTGTGCTTATTATGTACAGGCGAAAACACTCCCAATGCCATGGTCCTGTCGTGGCTCACGGCTACCAACAATGAGGGACGCTTCCTTTTAGCATTCATAAACGTCGGCATTCGGCGAGTCTTTTGCAGCGTCAGTCGGAGTTTGTATTGAGCGTGCCCGTGCACGGAATGGAACCACTTCTCCGGCAAGTGGGGTCTGTATCCGGAGCACGTGGGAGTAAATTTCCCGAGTTCGTGTCAAAGAATGACGAGCAAGATCCCGGATCGATCACGCCAAGGAACAAGAGACCGCGCTTTCCACAAGGAATTCCCGGTTTACTGGCGATTCCACTGACTACAATCGACGAGACTTACAATTATGATTCTAAGCTCTTTGGTATTGAAGGTTGTGTAGCCTTCATTGTTTGTGAAATTCATAAAATGCTCGAAAACAGTCCCGTCATGGATGAAGATCATTGGCTCGTTGCGGCTGAAATGAAAGTGGCTTGGGTTCATCCCGATTACTGGTGCTCGGCGCGCAATCGATTTCTTCCTTTATCTGATCAGGTCCCGTCGTATTTGACATTTCTTGGCTCACAGACGTTCGGTCAAGTGCTGGTGACGAATGAACAAGACGAATAATAGACTAGAAATTACAAAAATAGTAAGTGCTAGTTTCTCTAGACGAATAAACTTTGATACAAAGCGCTAGGTAGACTTGCCAAATAGGCAGTTATGCTAGATGATTTCGAGAACATTCATAATACAGAAAAAGTGGCGGATGGGGTGTCAAAGTTAGTTTCAACTGTTCATCAAAAATTGACGTTGACGTTACGTGACTGACAACTGACAACCATCGCGGTTCGACACGTGACGTGACGTCGAAGTACTTTATTTCTTATACATAGCCCAACGGAAGTCCGTTTAGAGTACAAAGAGCATGTGCGCGATGTCGTGCGGTTCCAAGTTCCATAGTATCAACGAACCGACATCCGACATCGCCCAACGCTTCGCGCGTCGCTCAAGGCTCAAGTCCATCCGATTTTGAAATTGAAACTCGCTGGAACACTGGAAGGCTTCATAAAAAAATATAAAGCGTTCCTTCCATCACATGGAATAATATATCCTTTATATTATTATCAATAACAAGAACTAACACGGCGGCTAACACCATTTATCATAATAATAAAAATAATAATGCTATGGTTCGATGCTTCTCGGCAAATGCATGCTGCAGGAGATACTTGGGAAGCTGTCACATTCTTTGACAGAACTTCACATGACGCCTTTGCTCCACCGCGATCCAAGCGAGCCTTGGAATATGCAGCGCATTACCATTATGCGTTCTCCTTTGAGCCTCACAAATACACACGTTACGAAGTAGTGTCGCATCCTCGAAGAAGGCGGCACTCTCGAAGAGTTCGTTTTGCCTCCGACACTGCTACAAACGAAGAACAACAAAACTGCCCATCAGTCGATGTCATTGAAATCCCGAACCGATCCTCTTTGACACCAGAACAAAAGAATGCCATGTGGTACAACGGACATGATATTCGCAGCTTCTTTCGGGATGCTCGAAAGCACAAGACAGGGTCCGCGCACAGAACGGATGCCGATGCCTTCAAATTCGAAAGTGCCTGCCGACCACTTTGGAGGAAAATGGATTGAATGGGCTGACATAGAAAAACGCTACGGGGAAAGTATTTTGATGCACTGCAAAATTTTAGAAAAGAATAACTTGCTGTAAAGAAACCTCGATCATTATCAATAGTTGGAAAAGTATCTTTAGTAGTCTGTCGTATCCGCCACAGATTACGCAGCCGTTCCAAGCAAACCTTTTAGCGTACATAGCAATCTTTACTGGGATTTCTGCAAACTCTCTGGATCATAGCTATCAAAATCCCCAATAGACAATCTCTCCTCCACCAAATGCAATGCATGTTGAATCGCTGCAATTCGTTCCTCTAAATGATGCGTGATGTAAATGAGACTCATGTCGGTCGCTTCACAAACTCGTTCCACCAGATCCAGTACACGTTGTCGATTCATCAAATCCAGTCCTTGGCAAGGTTCATCCAATACCAGTAACTGCGGCCGAGTCGCAATCGCTGAAGCGATGAGTATTAATCGTTGCTCGCCTTGTGAAATTTCTGCAAAGGGACGATCCAATACATGATCAACTCCCAGCCACACGGCCGGCAAATGGCATTTCGGAAACAGATCCGTTACATATGTATTAGAATGCGCCAGCGCCATGTGTCGCTCCGTCGACACCCAGCCCACTTGATCCGCTTCGATAGCGTCAAAGACTCCATCCAACACCGTGTCTTCTTCTTCCCGATGTGCTAACAGCCGACTGATAGTTGACTTTCCTGCTCCATTCAAACCACCGCAAATCCAACGTTCTCCTGGTTTACTTGCCATGTCAAACTTTTGAGCAACGATTTCCCATTGCGCTGTACAGACAGTTGATCTAAATGGACCAGTCGTCGAGAAGAATCATCATCAGCACTTTTTTTCATCGACAGGACGCAATTCTCGCCACCATGTCTCTAACGTAACTCGGTCCGGCAGAGGCGGATCACATGCAGATGCCGATTGCAACGCCAATTGCAACAATTGTTCCGCCGACCTATGGTCACGCGTTACGGTTCTCCATTTATTCACAACACCCGCACTTTGTCGCTCCAAATACGTCATGACTTTAAATTCCTCCACAATCTCTTCGGCCCGCTGCGTCACTTGCACCACTTGGGTCCGCACCGTATCTTGCGCACTGACCCTTGTACGAGAATGTCTTTGGAAAATCCCTGCAATGTTTTCGACACCAATTGTTTGAGTACTTCCCGACTGGGAACATCCAATCCATCAAAGGCATTGTCCAATAGCAAGAGCGCCGGACGATGCGACAAGGCCCGGACAATGAGTACTTTTTTGATTTGTCCATTGGAAAGTGTCCGGACGTCTTGATGCAACAATGGAAACAATCCAAAGCGGACAATGAGAAATTGGGCGGCCTTGTTGAGATTGCCTTGTGCGAGTGCTTTGTATACCGTTCCTCCTTGTTTGAGTAATGCGAGATGGGATTCGAAAGATACGTGTTCGATGGTGAATTTGGACGAAGTGCTGTCGTTATTGTGGTGGAGAATGCCTTGCAAGAGTCTGGTTTTTCCTCCAGTGCCATTCCGTCCAAGAATCAGGTGCCCCCGCCGTGTGAAGACTGAATATTGATATCAAGGGGAGGCAATCCGTGGCCTAGTTGCACTTGTTGCATTCGAATTAACGCAGTGTCTTCATTGTTGTTATTTGATGTGACCGCCGACGAGGAAAAGGGACATGCCGACGAGGTGACGACGACGCGAGGATGTGAATGCCATAATTGTGCAGCAAGACGCGACCGTATCATATCCGTTTATTGAGTTATTGAGTTCGTTAGATTTGCGCAGAACCAAATTACCAGATGAAGGATTGCAAGAAGTCGACTGCAAATAAATGTTTGAAATGAATAAAGCAATAAAACAATAAGAGTTGCAGCCGCCCTTTTTTTTTTCTCCCTTTTTTCTTTTTTTGAGATGAGTCAGTCCGCTACTAAGGCTATGGTTTTATGCAGTCCCGGTCAGACCTCCCGCCCCATTTCTGCCCTCCGCAGAAACAAAAAAGAGGCCGCTGCAAGGGCATTTATTCGTCTTTCCTATGTTGTGTTCATTACGGAGTAATTTACTAACATACTCGTCAACGAATTCGCCGTAGTCGATCAAGAATAAAGCATAAACAAATTAATCAACAATGACAGAGGCAGCAGCATCAGACGCACAGGAAGTCACGCCGAGTGGAGTAAAACCACCCGCACAACAACAGTTACCAGCAGAAGGAGAGCGTCCACGGAAACGAGTAAAGAGACTATTCCACAGCCGCAGCAAGAAATGAAAGCTCCTGTTTCGGGAGCGAAAGAAGAAACAGCATCCAATACATCCTCTCTTAGTAATAAAAGAGAAAGCTTTCAGAGGACGCGGCGAATGCAAGCACTGCTCCTCCTCCTCTGCCTGTTTCGAATAATAAACCTGCAGAAGCCTCCTTGCAGCAGCAGCAGCAGCAACAACAACACTCGTTCGACTTGGAAGATTACTCTATTATCCCACAAACCGTCCGCGACTTGCTTACCTTACTCCAATTGTACGGCGCACTCACAGCCGGCCAACTCGAATACAATCTACCCGTCAACAACAGTCCCTCATTGATTCAAGATGTACTGGAAGTATTGGTCTGTATTGGTTTGGTGCAAAAGTACAAGATGACGATGCAACCAAGGTACCGCGGTACTGTGTCAGTCGGGGTGTTCCTCGTGCGGATCCGGTCAATTTGCCCGTCTTGCAACACGAAATATTTGCGGCCCATCGGCAAGCAAATCGTTCGTTGGAACGGACCAAATTACTCCAAGCGGCACTGGTACAAGAGGACGCCAATCCCAAAGAAGTATTGCAAAAGTTGCTACACGACTTTCCCGAAATACAGCAAGATCCAGTGTACATGACTGCCTTGAGGCAATGTCATGTTGACGGGCCATTGTCCACTACAGGTGCAGAAAAGAGTCGAAGGAAATCGAATGTTTCCAGTACTTTAAACACAAATACAATTGCCAAACCGCGAAAGACAATGTCCAAATCAGGAACAAAAGCAGTCAAGGCGCCTCCGTCGTCGACTACTGGAGCGCAGTCGGAAGTCAAGCCAATGGCTGCGCTGCCAGTATCGGAAGAAACGAAGCTTGAAGCATCGACGAATAACACACCGCAACCGGTCGCGGCGTTTGGCTGAAGGCGCTGCGCAATCCTAGTAATAACAACTGAGTGATGAAGAGACTTTAGTATTTTAAAACCCTGTTTACATAATATAAATTGAATACACACTTCTTCTCCATCAATGCGATGTAAAAAAGACATCCCGCGTTTCAAAATAATGTTGCTCATCAGCCCCAATGTCCCTGCAATGACACCAAATACGATAAACACAATACTCCAAATAAAATCGCGTTTTCGAGCTCCAATGTGATCCGGATGGGATTTGGCCTCTTCTGTGATACGGTCCGTGTGATACGAGTTGAGAAATTGTTTTGTTCCCGATGCGCCCGAACGGGCAAGGGCAATCCAAACCGGCATTAGCGCAGGAAACCACCACCATGGGCGACTTTATTCGAAGAAGTAGATGCAGCAGCAGACGACTCGGTTTGCAGTTCGGCCGTGGCGTCACCGGCCACGGGCAATTCGATTTCTCCATTGTCCGACTTATTGCCACCACCTGGCATTGTCCAAGCCAAAAACTCCGAGCCATTCAGTCCCAAGTAGGCTAATCCTGGTGCAATGTAGGCAACGGCGCTCGCACCCAACGATCCCGTAATGGACAAGACTGGACCAATGTCTCGGAGAATGACCGCGGGGATGAGCGCGGCCAAGTACAGATACAAGGTCCACTTTTCGCGACGACCCAAGCAACCCAAAAATTTGGATTCTGCAACGACTTCTCCATTCGATCCAACCGATGTATTGTCCATGTCTCCTGAAAAGACAAGCTGCATGATAACATGACGACAAACAAAGCACTCCATGGGAATGTAAATACCATGGTAATGGCGAGTAAAATTCGCCCGCATTGACCGCCGTTGATTCTGGATCAAAATTATTCAAGATATCACCCTGTGTCTCATTGAGATACCCCAAATATCCCATGACGGCAAATGTGGCCGACAAGGTTCCTGCCACAAGGAGTGAATGTTTGGTGACCATGGCCCATCGTGCCGCAGTAGGGTCCGCTAACGTTCCCGAAATCAAAAGGCCGAATGTTGACACGCCATGGCCGTACTCAATACTCCCAATCCCACAAAAGACCTTGTTGAATGAAATTGTCCGAAAGCACCGCTCCAAATCCACCTGCTTCCGATACCGATTGTTGAATGGGAGCTTCGAGCACTAAAACAACCACTAAAATGACATCGGCTGTTATCGACAAGGCACTCGTGCAGGCCAATTGCGAAATATCCCGCATCATACTGAGCGGCAACATGGTACATGCCGTCAATACAATCATGACGACTTCTCGTTCCACCCACGAATGACCCAGACCCAATACGGTCGGCACTGTATCCTTGACAATAATCATATAACTAATCATGGCCCCGTACGCCATGATGAACATGGCAATCATAATAAAGCGTCGTCCTGTAGTTCCAAACGGCACTGCCAACAAGTCTTCATATGTCTTGACGCCAATTCCGTGCAAATCGGGATGATACGAGGCGAGTTCGACAATCATCCGCAGCGTCTTGTCGGTGAAATAGGAGACCAAGAGAATGAGAACAAAGCCGGCTCCAATTCCTGACTCTTTCATGGCGTACGGTAAACCAATAATGCCCGAGCCGACAATCGAGTTCATCAAGTTACTGGAAGATCCGAGTACACCTGCCTTGACTTTAGCGTCGGCGACATTGCTGACTTGTCGTCGTCGATGATGGACCGTACTGGTAGTAGTTGTTGGTGGTGGTGAGCCCAAGTCGACATCGTTGACGGCTGTTTCGTCGTCGTTCTGGGACATGGTAATGAATTATTCTTTTCGTTGTTGTTGTTGTTGGAACTAACTAACTGACTACAGTGCCTGCCCTATTGGAATTGGAATGCAGTTGAATGTTGAATGAATGTTCTGCTCTCCAAACAAAAAAAAAGTCAGAATTTGCGTTTTTATTGTTGGTGTCGTTTTTTCGGTCAGAATACCGTATACCGTATAGACCGTATAGACCGTTGCCGGTACTACCGTACCGGTCGAGAGAGCATACATCCGCCGTTTGGGATGCCAATTCGAAACGCGAAGAAGGATACGATGCGGCATCCACGTGTCAGTGGTGGACAGTCACAGAAAAAGTACTACTCGGACCGGTACTCAAATGGTTATTATCTCGAACCCTGACGAAGTCGGAAGCAGTCGATCGCTGCGGGGGCTTCCATTTGGCAGGCATTCCATAGAATAAAAGTCTATATAGATTTGATTTTCTCCTTGTTCTGTTTACTATTATTATTAATATTATTCAAATATGTCAGCTATACTCCCACCAAACGACGAGAGGATTCGAAAGTTCTTGCGACAAGCCGGTGTGGATGAGAATTCTCCCGTCGATCCGGTTTCGCGCGATGCGCTGTTGCAGTTGTTGTCCGACGTGAATGAAGCAGATGAAACTCCTTCCGTTGTGAATACATCTATACCAATACAGCATCCTGCTACGCCTGATCCACCCGAGACTTACAATTCGTCTTCTTCTCCAGAACACTCTTCGGAAGCAACGTCAGCGGCGACTTTGGATAACCGCATGATGCAAATGATGCAACAACAAACACAAATGATTCTGGATTTACACAAACGCATGGACTATCTCACAGCACTGGTTGTTGAACATGAACAAAACAACAATAAGAATACTCAACAACAACAACAACACGCCCCTACACCTCGAGAGGAAATCAATCGTCAAATCGACGAGTTGTATGAAAAAGTCAAGTTGTATGAGCCAAACGCGGAGCCGGCCTACGCGACGGGAAATACTGTACCACCCACTCCTCCTACTACTACTCCACGACGCTCGTTTGTGGCGCAACAAGGACATCAGCTCCATCAAGTCGCACAAATATTCTTTGCCCTTCGACAACGATTGGCACCCAACTTTGATGGTGGTCTCATTGTCAAAGTCGTCTTCATTCTATCCATATTGCTCAGTCGGCTCAGTCGAAGGCAGCAACAGAAGATGGAGGACGAGGAGGAATGGATGTGGCATTTTATCGGCTTCACGTTCTGGTGGTAGTTGTTGTGGGTGGATTTTATATCAGACTGGCATGTTAAAAGTCATTTACATATTTTACGTTCAAGAAAGTATTTTCAGCGCGTTTTATGGAAAGGGAAGAATTGGGAGACATGGAACAAGAAGTCAATGAAGCGTTGGAGCGATATCGGCTACGGATTCGACCGCGCGCTCCTCCTGCAAATCAGCCACCGTTGCCGAGGCAAGGTCCACCACCGCGCGTGGATGGTGCCGGCAATGAACCTATACAAGAGAATGCAGCGGATCAAGAGGAACATGCCGGATGGAGAGACACGTTTATTGGCGGTGTCGTTCAGCCAGCTCCGAACAACGAACAAGACAGGGGATGCAGTTTGTGCGAGATGTAGGATTCTTTATTGGAAGCTTCTTTCTTTCTATATTCCCCATGTGGAGACCCGAAGCACTTGCAGCTCCAAGACCAGCGCATGTTGATATTGATGATAATGCGGACGATGGAAATGGTCTTCCTGAAGTGGCCGCTCCTGCCGATGTATTGCAAGCGGCCGATGACGGAGAGGAGGGCGAAAATGAGGATGCACCAAGAAACGAATAAATAGAATTTTGCATTTCTTCCTAGATTGATGTCGTCGGGAAGAGCACAAAGTCTATTGTAGCAAATAGTCTATCTAGTTTAGATAATAATTAGTGCGCTAGGCAGCTTGAAAGTAAACGTTATTGTTGCCTTGTCGAGCGCAGCAAGGACATGAACCAAGAACAACCTTAGTGCTTCGCGACGTCTTGCTGTCGCCAGAAAAGAACTTGTTATTACCTTTCACACAAATTTCTCTTTCACAAAACATTTTTTGTGGTTGTTGATGAGCACATCATTTTTTGAAATTACTTTGAATTTGAAAGGCATCAATCTCATCGACTGAGAAGCGGCTTCCAGCTCCTCGTTCACACCAATAACAGAATAATGACAAGGGACTCTGATACCAAGACAGCGAAGGATCTGTGGAATGCGGCCTCTGGGTTGATACGTCAGCTCGAGAAACATCCATTTCTCGTTGACATGGTGTATGGGACACTGGACGTGGAGAGTTTCAAGTACTATGCTATTCAGGATGCTGTAAGTGTTCATCAAAAACTTAGAAGGAGTATTTTCGATTCAAACGAAGTAGTATGTGCCTCACAGTTGTTAATACAGCTGTATTTACGTGATTTTGGCGATTGTCTCTACATGTTAAGCCAAAATCCTGGAATACCTTCTTCTGATGCGACGCTGCTCGAGGAATTTTCGAAAAGCACACTCGCATTTGAAACGGATATGCACACTGGTTTCTTCCGGGAGTGGGGCATCGACTCCTCAGGTGTGCTTCAGATGCCCGACACGTTACTCTATACGAGCTACCTAAAACGAGTCGTTTCAACACGACCTCACGCAGAGGGTCTAGCATCTTTGCTTCCTTGTTACTGGGTCTATTTTCATGTCGGGAATCGCATGCTAAAGCTTCGTGATGAGCTTGGAGATAGGTAAGACGAACTCTGGAATGAAAATTGAAGTAGGAGCCCCCAAGAAGCAATTCTCACACCTCAAACTTGCACCTCTTTAGTGTAAAACGCAACCCAGCTTTCGACGCGTGGATCTGTATGCAGGCGAGGCCTTCGAAGAGCGTGTCAATGAATACGTCGAACTCGTGGATTCCGCATGCGCAAGAGCTTCCCAGAGCTTTTCAGTGAAATGACAAAACATTTCATCATTGCTTGCAAATTGGAACACATGTTTTGGGATCAAGCCTTGGCTCTCAAAAGTGGCCAGCATTTGAGGACAACTAGCACACATTTTCCTATTGTTTCAGACCTCCTGCGGCCGCGAGGATCCAATATGACCGAGATTCGTCGAAACGATTCACTTAGCTTCAATGTGTTTTGTGCGGGTCAAGCGCGGGGTTACTCCTCGGATAGATCTCGCATAATCTAAATCACGAATTCGGGCTTCACTTGCGGCGTTGATTCTGTCAAGGATCGTAGAGAAACATTTTTCATGCCGATGATCGACTGCGAACAATCTGCTGTCAAGAAGGCATTCGATCGCACACGAAGTTCTAAATTCCGATGTGTCAAAACAGCATGCCGAAGGATGATGGGCGGTGCAATTGACGACGAAAGCATTATTATGTTTTCGGAATTCCGAATTGCACAGTCAGCTGTCACGAAAGAACAAACGAATGAAGGCATTGGTGGCATTTGCAAGAATTTACTGGCTCACTTTGAGATCGTGTTCTTACATCTGACATACTTAATAAAGTACCGATACGACATTATTTGCCAATAGTAAATATGTTGATGTGTCATAATGTGGATCGGGCAAGCATCGACTCCGACTCCCCATTCATGACTAAAGCCATGACGTCGAAAGTTGAAGGCGGGTCTGGAAAAGATGCCGTAGCCTTTGAACTCTAAGCGCTATAGTAATGATGTGTTTTTCTTCTGCTTGCTTTTTTGTGGGTCCACCCATCTCGTCGACACATGCCGTTGAACAACGTAGCCATCGCCAGTGGCCGTCAACATCATACTTTTGTCGTTGTCGATTGTTCCAAAAGCTCTGACTCTTTCGTGAAAGATACCTTGCTATTGAAACAATCATCTTATCTCACATAAAGCACATTTAATCAGCCGACAGAAGGCAAAAGCATGCAAAGTTCAGAGATAAACACAATAAAACTGCGGAGAATGAAACCATCAACAGATTCCCCATCATCAAGATGGCTCGTGTTCAGCGCCACCCTTCTTTTACCATGTCGTGCTGTAGCTCCTTTCAAATCGGCATGAACTACAAGCCTCCTGTGAAAGCGTCTGTCAAAAGCTCCACGACAGAAGATTCCTTCCGATCAAAATGGCAACAGCAACCGGTCATCATCGACTGGCAAATCAGCCTACGCAAATGCCTACTCGCTTTCGTCATCTCAGGCACCTTCGCAATCCTTCGAAAGCCGCATGAGATCTTGTATTAGGTGCACCGCAAACACAGCGAACAGCTTCCCTGTCCGTGAAGGTTTGCCATCGAATGTGCATGTGGTCGAGGACCTGCAAGACTACAAGAAGGTCGTCGGAGATGAAGAAGAAAAAATTGTTGCTGTGCGATTCTATGCAACGTATTGTAGGGTAAGTGCATCGAGAACTGTTAAAAGAGGTGCATCAATCGATCCTACCATTCTCTAACACTTTCATTTCTTCGTTCCATCGCAGGCATGCAAAGCAGTGGCCCCGCTTTTCTATCAAACCGCGGCCAAGTTCCCCAACGTTGTGTTTGTGGACGTCCCCGTGTCGCAAAAGAACGCTGCACTCCACCAAGGTCTCGGAGTACAGAGTTTACCCTTTGCTCACATTTACCATCCAGATGGAGGATTGGTGGAGGAGCTCAAGCTCACTCGAAACCACATGGCCGAGTTCCGCGGCAAGCTGGATCGTCTTGTGAAAGGTTTCTGTGACCTAGACGACGATAGGATAATAGAGTCGAGCGACTGAATGCTCAGCTATACTAACGATTTTGCTTGCCAGTAAAGGTAATTCATAGAGGAACATCACACACAAGACCAAGATCGTTCTAGAAACATCCTTTAGTTTCACGATCGTGTGAACTTGATCGAGTCGAACACGAGTAGTTTGGAATAGAATGAGATATAACTCTTTCATAGAAAACGAATAAACTATTGAATACTATAGAGTCGGTGCTTGATACTAGTTTGTTTAGCCAGATAATAGAACCTAGATGGCTAAGGACTTTCGACGATCCTTTCAAAGGATTTCGAGTTGCTTCGCCGATGACACAATCAGTTTACAGCAAGCGCTCAATTGCAGTCCCCTAGGTATTTCATCTTAGTTGATTTGCATTTTATCAATGCATTGATGCTTTCCTATTGATTCGCCAAAGATCTCGGAACGATGATTGCTTCAAGGTTTCCAGTCGAAGGACAAGCTCGAGACACGATGACGTTTGACTGCGTACGTCCAACCGCGTTGTCGTTTTCTGGAACGTCCTTCCTGACGTCCGCGTGGTGGCACGTGGCACAACAACGCGGGACTGGAGCACTCACTCATGGTTCCTTTGAGTGACGTAGATGATGGCTCGATGATTCCGATTGATTTGGGAATTTTGGATGGTGCCGTCTTTTTTTTCGTTTGCGTCCGACTTCTGACAGGATGGGCACAATATACAAGAGATCTCAATAAATAACATAGAGAATCAACGCTGCAATTACCGCAGTATTTCATCTCCTGCATCCATTGATTAGCCTACCCTTTCAGCGAAACGATAGACCATGACAGAAACGACTCCGAAAGATTCCGATTTCGGAGACAAGGTGCACATCTCGTCGCATCCCGTGATCTCGCACAAGATCACTACATTGCGAAGTTCGACTACCTCCTGCGGAACATTCCGTGCTGTTCTCCGTGAACTGACGTATCATCTCGGTTACGAGGCGACTTCTCGGCTAACGACAAAACCCGTGCAAATCTCCGTCCCGCTCAAAA
This sequence comes from Fistulifera pelliculosa, assembly GCA_026008555.1. NCBI lineage: Eukaryota > Bacillariophyta > Bacillariophyceae > Naviculales > Stauroneidaceae > Fistulifera > Fistulifera pelliculosa. The sequence goes on from BROJ01000475.1 coordinate 92,607, forward strand.
CAAGTGAAGGCGAGATTCATGTCGATCACACGGGTCAAAAGCTGGTCGAACGCGTCGCGTTAATCCCCATCTTGCGATCAGGACAAGGTATGGTAGAAGCCATGATGGAACTGTTGCCGAAAGCGGCTGTTCATCACATTGGAATGTACAAAGTGCCTGGATCCCACCCAGTGCAGTACTACAACAGATTGCCGCGTCAATGCGAAGCCGATGTTGCATTCATTTTGGACCCTAGTATCCAAACAAGTCAAACAACTACATCTGTTATCGCCATGCTCAAAAGGTAAGCGACATGGAATATCTGCAGTTCTATATTTGTAATTGGAAGAGTGTGCTCATGCCTATTTTCTTTAAACACTCCGTATCATTCAGTGGGAGTTCCGGAAATTCACGTTCTTTCGGTACTCGGATCACGCGAAGGCATTCAACACATTATTGAACAGCATCCCGATGTATACTTTTCCTTGGGAGCCATTGACGAAAAAGTGAACGAGAATGGTCAATTGTTGCCCGGAATGGGAGATGCCGGTGATCGACAGTTTGGTACGGCCGCCGTGTACGAAGATGAGGAGGAACTCATGCATCCGTCGCGGCGTAAGCGTACTTTATCGGAGTCGCATTGAGCCGAATAGCATTTGCCGATGTGCAGGAACGATTGATGCTTCAATGCATGCCCAGACGCTATTTAGTACTTAGCTAGCAGAATTAGTCTGAAATCTATAAAGAGAATATAATATTGATTGACAAAGAAGGTGTTTGTCACGACGATGATTTAGTAAGGGGTACTAAACTAGACCTTTAGAAAGAGTGAGACTGCCTACCCGTAGTTTTTTGGTTCGGCAAATTACCCCTGTCTGACCATCTGTCCGGCTTTCTGCATGGTTCTTTTCGCTTCAGTGATTCACAGTCACGGAAACGAGCGATTTGCGGTCGCACAACGGTCATCTCAGTTTCAGTTTTCAGTCATCACGCACGGTCACAGCGAGCGTTGGCCATTCGAGTGTTGCTTCGCCGATCCGCAAAGTATTCGGCGTATTATTTCATTTCGTTTATTCAAATAACAACAACAACCATGAAGAGCTCTTTGATCGTCCTCCTCGCCGCAATTGCTTCCTCGTCGCAAGCCATTGAATTGACGCCCGCCAACTGGGACACCGAGACCGCCGGCAAGACTGTTTTCATCAAATTTTTGCTCCTTGGTGCGGTCACTGCAAAGCCATGAAGCCGGACTGGGACAAGTTGATGGAAGAATTTGGTGGCTCTGCGACCCAACTCATTGCCGATGTCGACTGCACCGGTGATGGTCAACCGCTCTGTGAAGGTGTTCAGGGATTCCCCACACTCAAATGGTAAGATTAGAACAGCCGGGAAAGGCGAGCGATACGACGGTCGTGCTCGTCGGCAATATCCCGTGAATCGAGCGCATGTTTATATTATTTGTCTCACGCTTTGATTAATTTCTTTTTTACTCTACAGGGGAGACCCAAGTGCCCTCGAGGATTACCAGGGCGCTCGTGACTACGACTCGTTGAAAGCGTTCGCCGAAGAGAACCTCAAGCCCATGTGCAGCCCCAAGAACATTGATCTCTGCGACGCTGATAAGAAGGCCGAAATCCTCAAGTACCAGGCCATGGACCCCAAGGATTTGGGAAAGCTCATTGAAGAGAAGGAGGCCGAATTGGAAAAGACCGAAAAGGACTTTGAAGCCTTCATTGAGGGCTTGCAGAAGCAATTTGAAGAAGAAATGAAGGTCAAGGATGAAAAGATCAAGACCATCAAGAATTCGGGACTTGGATTGATGAAGGCTGTCAAGGGCAGTGCTCCGGCTGATGGCAATGATGAACTTTAAGTATTATTAAATAATTGGATCCGTTCATTACGTATTAATTTGGTGCTGCACTATTAGTTGGCGAATGGTGTTTCAGCAATACTCCTCCTCCATTTTCTCTGCATCTCTCTTTACTTTGATTAGTTGTGGCTTTCGAATTGTTGAAGATTACATTGTTCTCCTCACTCTAGACTAAGAATGATGAATGATGAATGATGATTGCCTTTTCAAGACGGATTGCGGAGACAGTATGCTAAACCGCTAAGGCAATGCACCAATCTCGCATTTTCGTTCCGTTGCCAACAACTCGTGTTTCAAAACCTTGGGTCACGGTTGTCATTTTGTTGACGAGCAAAGTCGTCGCACATGCACTACAATAGTACAAGACGTTCTTGTATAATAAATAAAATAGAAAGAAATCATCAATGAAGAAATGAACGGAACTCCCCGAACACCCACAGAAGAAACCGATCACGGCTTATCGCAGCGTCGACCTCATCGACCGGCTTTACCGGGACGACCGCGTCGGCGACGCCTCGAAGGCCGCGTCCGAAAGCGACGCTTTTCTTGCATCGCTGTTTCGCGGGATGGTGGAAGGATATGGTCACGCAATTCAGTTCGCTCGTCATTGCCGTGTGTCTCTGGTATTCTCTGGGAATTGTGAGCATTGGTTCGTCCAAATTGCTTTTATCGACGCATCAGGTGCCTCCCTTGTTTTGACGTTTCAACAATTTCTGATTGGTTCGACATTGGTGCGAATTCTGCTCAAGAGCAAGTTCTATCCAGCCCGGGCTTGCAGCCGTGGCCTTCCACGACGCGACGACCTTCGTATTATTACGGAGAAACCGATGTTCACACGAGTCCACGGAGTCTGCTGCTACCCAAGGGGACTATCAATTTTAACTCTGGCGGGTGTGTACTTTTGTGGAGGATTTTTGGCCACCAATTTCGGTTTTCTGGATCTTCGGCGGCGTTTGTGGAAACCATCAAAGCTGCCGAACCCATTACGAGCGCTACAGTGGCTGTTTTGTGGGGCATTGAGTCTCTCAATCAATCCGAGGTGGTCAGTCTGGTAACAATTGTCGCCGGTGTCCTCTTGTCGACTTTGGGCAATCGTCAGAGTGACTCGGGCACTGCTTCTACTCTGGCTGACTCGGCACGAGCGTGCATGATTGTCATGGCGTCCAATTTGTGTTTCTCCTTTCGTGGATTGTATCAAAAGCTATTTCGAGCCACAAGTGAAGGAGGAACGGCAATGGTGGATGATCTCAATCTACAATTTCGAATGCAACAATTGGGAAGCTATCTTTTGTTTCTGCCGGTGGTCGTGTTCCATGGGCCGAGCGTGTTTCAGTATTTACTAGCGTTACTCACGTCCAAGGAAGGATCTCATCCAATTTATTCCATTATACGGTGTTGTCTTTGGTGAACGGCTGTGCCTTTGCCAGTTACAATCTGGCATCCACATTTATCTTATCGCGAATATCCGTGGTGCATCATGCTGCACTGAATTGCATACGGCGTATCTTTGCCATTATTGTCACGAGCATCTTGTTCCAAATACCCATTACATGGATGGGTTCGCTGGGAATTGGTTTATCGGTGTTGGGATTTATGAGTTTTACGCACTTCAAGGTACAGAAGCAGCCCAAACATCATGCGTCGCCTCTATTACCGGTGAATTCAACGGCGGGCGGGTGGAGTCACTAGGCAGCAGCTTTAATGTCAAGCTATTAGCTGAGTTGTTCTGCTTTCTAGGAAGCGATGTTGCTCATATAGCTACAACCGTATTGTTTATTAGTTCAAGCTGGACCAGCAGACTAGAATAGATCTTTCCATAGTCTGGACGACATAATCTACGTGAACCGTTTCAAGCTCACTCGCACGCAAGAAAGAACTCTTTCTCCATTCAAAAAATAGCATCATAAAAAATCAAAAACAACCTCGGCCTTTCTTGCATTCATGCTCTCTGTTCTCTTTCGTCTCGATTACATAATTAATACAAATCACACAATATAAATGACAAGCGAAACCTTTGAATATGTTCGCATCCCAGCAAACGACGCAAGTCCCATTGTTTCCTTACGAGCCGATACTAAAGGCGGTTTAACGGACGATGAATTGGTGAAACAAGCCAAACAGTACTTTTACAAGCATTCGGGTGCCCAATTTCGTGTCGAACAGTTTGAAAAGTCATCACCGGATCAACGAAAAGCGCTAGCAGCACAAGTCCGTGAACAAATGTCGAATGAACCGCAACTGAGTCAACTCGATGACGACACGGTCTTGCAACTCATGTTTCAATCGCAATTGCGTCCGGCTTGTGATATTGTCGCCCTCACGATTCCAATGCCCGGCAATCAATACCACGCGGTGAGCATGTATGTGGCGGATACGGCCACGTATCAAGAAAATGCCGCGTCGTTGCCCATGAACGCACGTGCACTCGCTTTGATTACAGCATGTGGTCACGGGGCACGCGAAATTCGAGGCGATGTCTTTGTAGGGAGAGCTGTCGACAATGAAGCGACGGATGAATGGAACCGAATCGATTTTACCATTGCCGACGCGGATCCTTCGGCGGCGTGGTGTGAAACAGCTCGGAGACCGGGAGGAGGTGGTGGAAGTGGTTCATCGTCTGCCTCGTCGCTCAACAACCTGGTGAATCAATCACGGACACAAGTGCTTGCTCCCAATGCTCTGCCGCAATTGCTCGGAATGAATGGAGCGCCTCCAGTGGTGGAAGAATGGGGCAGCTGGACGCAAACCGATGAGGATGTGGAACTCAAGTTTCTGGTTGCGGATAGTGTCAAGGCCAAAGATTGCAAAGTCACCTTTGGTCGTAATACGCTCAAAGTAGTGGTGAATGGTGCCACTCTGTTGCAGGGGACATTGTTTGATCCTACAGAAGCCGATGAAGGTACCTTCACGCTACAAATTACTGCGGCTGGTCGGGAGTTGTGCATTACGTTGGTCAAAGCCGTGACGGACCGAACATGGTCAATGGTAGTCAAAAAGTAATTCAAAGCAGCTCATTCAAATAAGGCTTAGTTTGCTTAGCTATTGGAACTCGGTAGATTACCTTTTCGCAGAAGTTCGTGAGCTCAGATGGTAATTCGCTTTCACACGACGTTGAAGCAAGTGCAGCTGCACTGACGGAAGATCGTCTAGTTCCAAAGGTTTCCCCGCTGGCCACCAATCATTGTCCTTACGGGTCGACAGCAAACGCTCCAGTTCCGTCCGTAATTGAATTTTGATTCGTTTCGAATTCTTGGCCTTGCTCAAATCGGATTTGTGGCAAGCGACCAAGACCTTTCTTCTTCTCTTGTTGTGAGCACACAAAAAGTATAGAACATCAGCGGCAGAACCGACTGGCTGGGATGAGTCTAGCACCAGTATCACACGGTCCGTTTCGGCTAGAACACTTTTCACATCGTCCAACGAAGCATAGCCTGGCCAATCGACATAGCGAATTGTTTGGTTATTGTCACTGCTGACAGCATATCCGACATTGGCTTTGATACTTGCCACGGTGGGCAATTGACTGTATTCAGGACCCAGCGACAGGTGATAGTAGAGTCGGGTCTTTCCACTCGCCGAGGACCCAGGAGCAAGACAGTGTGATCGTAGTGTGTTGTTTTTTGCGGATTGAAGTATCGCATCGTCATCTTCGATGACGGCTTTTCCAGAACCCATCAGGAGACGCGTCACGAGTGTGCGGATGATCAATAGCGTAGCCCAAGCAAACAATAAAGTCGCTAGAACTGTGACACTTCCTTCCGGGCCTGCCCCATAGGCTTCCAATTGAGGATCAATCTGATGGCGAAGTGCATGAACGACAGGAGGAGGCAGGTACGGTGTGACGGCTTCGCGGACGGTCGTTTGCCACATTATTCGTTTCGGTTTGTTGTGTTTTTTCGTCAGTATGTTGAGAGCGAGTCATTTCTCTTCGATTGAATGGTTTTGTTCGTTTTTATTATTATTTATGCTTTCTCATGGACCTGTATTTTGAATTGAAATGGAATGCGGCTGCTAAACTGTGGTAAACCTTACGCGCGAGGCGGATATGTCCGTGCGTTGTCCGTTGCTAGGTATACTCCTTAAACAAACTACGGGGCATAATATACACTTCAGGAACGAGATTAAGCGATTTAATCTGATCCACGCCCCTGCGGTTGTAAACAAGGCACTCAACTCGGCGTGCATTTGAAGACAGCGGTAGGAAAGGCAGTGCTCTGCTAAAAGCCTCCAGCGATACTTGAGAAAGTGTGCGCATTAAGTGACAAGAGCTTTCTTTGTCGAAAGAGTTTTCATCTTGGAACGAAAGTGTGCCAAAGTTGCTCGTTCGTTGTGAAAACGTCTCGACAAAAGATCTTCCGTTATCTTCAAACGTGCAGGCAATGGCCAAATTCAAGGGTTCAGGATGTGATGCCAGCAAAATCGACTGTTTTTCGGTCAGGCTGCACCCTCGTCCCAAAACAAGCTGCCTCTTCGGATTTGCGTCAATATAATTGTTCAGAAATCGAGATGTTATGAAAATGGCAGGGACCAAGGGGTGAGCTGTGTGATCACCGACTCGGACTTGTTGGGATCTATCATCCTGTAGACATAGAATATGTGCTGTAATGTCCGCTACGCTTTCATTTCATGTTCCGTAGACGAACACTGTCAATATTCCAAAATAGATTCTCGCGGCGGCCTTTCGAAACTCGGAACTGTTTGGAACGGACAAAGGTAAGCCTCTGTTCACGATAAAGCTTTCCTGGTCAATCCAGACGAGTTTCTTCAAAGTATGCACCAAAACATCGTCGATGTTGCAAGGAGAGCGCACTTTCCGGTAAAACCGTATTTCGGAGCCCCAGTCGGTCTCGGAAAGCTGTTCCACCAGCCTAGTCTCCTCGTCGTCAAACTTGTCAAGAGGAAGCTCCTCGATCCAAACTGGAAGCCATGATTTCTTTTCGCAAATTCGAATTTCTTTTCTTGTTGTCAGAAAGAACTGTAATGATGTAAATCTTTCCAGTCTGTGCGCAATGGCAGGACGTCGTCAACGCGCGGTGATGATGAGTCAAAACTTTATGCGATGATGCGCGCGGAGATCCCGTGACGTAGACAACGCGGGAAGCAATAAGGTTCGTATTATGGGTGGGTCATCATGTTGTTGTGGAGAAGTCAAGTCACAAGTACGATAACGTTCTCAAATGATATGGCCGCACCCTGAGATCTAGACATAATGGAAAGGCGTCTTTGCAAGGGTCCATTACGTATACTTACTCGAGCTAAAGAATACTCCGTCGATCAGCGATAATCGGGTTTTGGAGTACGGACTAAGTATAGCTCAATGAATCAAGCTTTGATCTTCAAGCTCTTTTCTGTTTCTTGAACTGTGGGAATGAAACAAGCTCCGTCTGGCGAATTCGTCGCTGCTGGGGTGACGAAGCAGCGGGGTGGCCCAACAAGGAGCAAAGAAGATCAACATTCTCGGTCAGTAAATGCTTCGTTTTGTAAAATGCGCCAGCTGCCGATTTCGTCAACGCAGCACCAAACATGGTGGGTCGATCATGAGCAGACACGCGGGTCAATGCTCTGGCTCGGTTCCGAAGAAGTACCGGCCATAGAATCTCTTCAATGTGGTCGACCTGCTCCTCAAGATCTCCTCGACACTTGAATGTAACATCCAAATGATCGTAGCTTTATCATATAAGCTTCCAAGAGTTCCACCTGTTTATCTAGATCCAATTCATTTCGAATCCAGAAAACGACAGCTTGCAGACTTTCATGGGACCAGATCGTCTGAACAATTCATCCCAAAAATCTTCAAGCTGGGTACAGCAACCGATCTCGAGCCGGCGTAAATTTTCGTTCGTTGCAATAGCTCGTAGAAGTTCTCCTTGTTGCGCCAGAGAAGGTGGAATCGCGGTATCATATACGAGTCCCATTTCCCGCAAGTTTCCACTCGCCTGCAAGAATACAGTGTGGAGTCGGGAGGCAATGAACCGACGAACACCAGAGTTACTGCTTTCGGAACGATAGTGAGAGAATCAATCGCTTCGAACTCGACTGCGTCCCAGACATCATACTTGACTTGCTGCGCTGGCGAAGAGAACGGGAGGAGACAATGCGAGCTTTTCAAAAAATGGCTCGTCGTGTGCAGCGAAACTTGGGAGACTGCACGCAGCACATCGGAAACCACTTTAGAGGAGGAATAGTCGTAGTGGTTAGGGTCGACGTAGCACCTATGTGTCGAAAGGGAACCAAAGTAGGTCGTTCGTTGCGAAAGCGTTTCGACAAATGTTGCTCCGCAATCTTCAAACAAGCAGTCAATGCCCAAGTTCAGGGGTTTCGGGTGCGATGCCAGCACAATCGATTGACCTCTGGAAATATAGCACCCGCGACCCAAAATGAGACGTCTATTTGGATTTGTCCGGAGGTACCCTTGAAGAAATGGAGCTGTAATGAACTCGGTCGGTACCAAGGATCCACGACAGGACTAAATTGGTCCCCAACTCGAACTTCTTCAGCGTTTCCGTCTTTCAAAAATAGGAACTGTGGTATAAGGCTGACTACATGTTCATTTGCTGTCCCATAAATGAACAAAAGCTTGCTTTTGAATTCAATGCTCACGCACGCCTTTCGGTACTTTGAAAAGAACGGAACCGACATTGGTAGCTTTTTGAGGACGATAAAACAATTGTCGTTCATCCAAACAAGATGATTGATTCGTAGTTTTTCACAATATCATCAACTTTGTCGGTAAAAAAGGACTTGCGGTAATAGAACTGCATCTTGGAGCTCCATTGAGTCGCGCCGAGCTGCGTCATGAGAATCTTCTGGTCGTCATTAAACTCGGTAGGAGGAAGCTTGCCGAACCAATTTGAACTCATTTTCTCTTTGTTTCAATTTCTTTGAATGTTACTAGCAACACAAGAATACTTTCAGCGTCCACGGTTTGATAAATGCTGCTGTGTTTGCTGCGGGCTGTGCACGGGAAGAGGTTGTGTTTTTTGTTCGACGAGGACGAAAGCTGCGGCGGATGCGGTTTGATTCGAGGGGAAATCCAAGTACCGCATCACGTCTGACCGGCTAAGAACAAATCATCATGGTCTACACCAACATCGATACTACGGTCCGTGAAAAAACGGACCCTCATCGCGAGACAGCGCCGTGCAGCGTTTTGGAGGCAAAATACTAAAAACAAAAGCAAACGAACAACGCATCCAACAGTCAATTCCTTTCAATTACATGTTACGAGGGACGAAATGTGTTGATTTTGTCAAACCCGCTGCACAGCGTCAATTTGAAGGAAGGGAACGAATGGGGTGTGCGCGAGTTCGAGAGGCTCGGCTGCTTGAATCCTGCTGTGAACAAGTCACGAATGTGATGACGTCGCTGGCGAAGCGTTCTGGCCGCATGTCAGAGGCCAAAAGGGTACTCTTTCCTCTACAGAAAAGAAGTGGAAGAAGCATCGACGAAATCGAGCGCAACAATGAGAAACGCCAATTTGTTGCGTTGTAAACTTCCTTCAAATGAAAACCAATATTTGTAATAGTTCGTTCTCATTGTTGATACTACAACAATAACCCCTACTGAAACTAGATAAGAAATGATAGAAAGAAAGGTCTCAGCAACAAGAATGGCATTGAGAACCCGACGAGCGTCGGCTGCACTGGCGATGATCACCTGTTTTCAACTGTTTTCCGTCACACACGCCTGGCACAGCATTTCGAAACTGATACAATTTACTCGAGGTCATGCGCTTCGGTCCTCCGAATGGAAGAGTGATGATATATTACCCAATGAATGGCAAAGCTCCGTCGAGGGGCCCACCGAGGACTGGCAGGAGACCTTGAAACGAAAGGAAGACGGATCTTTCTGGTCGGCCTTTGAAATAGAACCCTCGAAAGAAAGTCTGAATGGCCTCGACTCAACAGGTACTACACAATTCTTGACGGAAGACTTGGAAGCCGAAGCTTGGTTGGATACACTGGCATCCATCTCGGCCGAGGAAGTCCAGTTCAACATGAAAGAAGCAGAGCGAGCGAATACGGCCCGACAAATGGAGGAATGGGGATTTGATCGAGAAATTATTGCGTCTGCGCTCGAAATTTCCACCGACACGTCACTGGAACAAGACGAAGTGCAGGAATGAATACCTATCGGAAAGAATCCTATTTGGAAGACGTTGACTTGGCGACGGTCGAAAGTCACACGCGTGTCGAGATTGACGACGAGACGGGTGAACCTGTGCGAGCGCAGATGGTGTATGTGGACGAACATACCTGTATTGGGTGCACCAACTGTGCCATGATTGCGCAATCGACATTTTATATGAATCCCGAACACGGGCGGGCACGCGTGTTTCAGGTAAGTGGAGAAATCATGATGGCTTCGGTGCAAATAGCTTTCTTTCTCATGAACGAGATGTTGTTACTGATTATAACAAAAGCAATGGGGCGACGATGATGAAACCATTCAAGTTGCGATTGAGACTTGCCCTGTCGACTGCATCCACTACATCCCTTATGAAGAGTTGGTCAAATTAGAAATTGAACGGCGAGACATGAACATCAACTTCAAAGCCAGACTCGTATCACAGGGCGAGTATGGCAACACTTTGTCTCATCGAGTAGGAGGGCCAACCGGTTTACGGCGCCACAAAGGATCAGCGGAAACTCGGCACCCAGATGCAACAACTGTCCATCCCGAGGATGCAAAACTGCCCCATGTTTGGTGTAGGGAAGAATCCTGAATATGAAAGGAAAGAAAAGCTCGAAAGGAAAAAATAGCACGAAAGCGATTGTTAGAACAACGTGAATCGGCGGAAAAGAAGGCCGAGCTGTAAAATAAAATACGAATCATAAGCAATCTATAGGCAATGGCGCTTAATCGGATGCAGTGACGGTTTCTGTGTTCATGTTATGAAATTAATTATTGTACAAAGGGTCAAAGCAAACGAGGTGATGAAGCTGTCTAAGCTTCCTCGTTTACGGTGTCACCGGTGCATCCTTGCTCGTCATTAGTCTGCTTTTGGCTTGTATTTCGTGTCCAAATGCATGCGCCATACAATCCCATGGTAACAAACTGAAAGAGAAAGAATGCTCTCCAAACCTCTGACAGCGAGTTGCTCATGAATTTGAGAATGCCCAAATGCACTCCCAAGGCGATTGTATACGTAGCCACCAGCGACTTGAAATCGCGCATTCCGATGACGGCCCCTTCGAGTAGCATCGTGAGAGGATGAAGAACAAGAGCGAGACCTAGGAACAGGTTTGAGTCATGCAACATGGCGATTACTCCAGGATCGGTTGTAAAGAATTTTCCAAACGTGCTCAAAGTGATTGTTGCTCCTTGATTGATAAACGCCATGATCGTCCCAATAATAAAAGACGCTTCATGACTCCGCGAAAGTTTGTCGTCTCGTCGTTGCTTAGCAGTGCTGCCGGTACGAATGACTGCGCAGCTTGACTTAACGAGTACCCAAAGCAGGCAAACGAGCAAAAGATCCGCATCATGATATTCAAAGCTGCCAAAGAAGTCACGCCAAAGGGTGCACAGCGTATTGTGAGCGCGCTGTAGCACGCTAACTTGGCGTTGATCGCATAAAAAAGAGGACCCGACAATCGGAGAAGATCCATAAACTGTTTGCCGTTTGGTAAGGAGAACATGGACGCGATAGTTCTCAAAGGTTTCGTCCAGGTAACATGGTCATTCACCAATGGTAATTTCTCATCCAAACTATCATCATCGTCGAGCTGATTGTTGTTGTTATCATTTTGATCTCTTGCTTTCACCTCCCATTGCTGCATTTGCTTCATGACAGCTCGAAATAGAATGCTCGTGCTGGCCAAAGTAGCGGCCGCTGTCGCCCACGCGGCTCCCGCCACACCCATGGTCGGTGACAAGAGCAAATCTCCCACAATATTCACCACCGATGCCACCAATACAGCAATCGCCGGCGTCCGCACATCGAGTGTCGCTAAACACGTACTCTGCAGCACTTGACTGGCAATGGCGGGGATCGCCACGAGCGCACGTATTCGAGTGTACTGCGATGCGTAATGTACCAACGGTACTGCCGATGCGGAACTCTGCACCATGGCATGTAGAAACAAAGGTCCGCCTACAAACAGGAATGTAGTGACAACAAGACCAAGACTAAGGGATACCCCGAGGACATTCCGAACCACCGTCTGCAACTCTTGGTAATCCTGTTTCGCGAGCGCTTGTGCCACTTGGCTCGTCGTTGCGACCGCCAGAAACCAGCAACCGTAGAGAACGGAATCAAACAAGGTCGTGGCCGGTCCCATAGAAGCTACTTGTACGGTCGAAGTAGCCCCTTGCGTCAAGCCCACAACCGTGGTATCGACTAAACTCAATAACGGTTCGGCCATCCAGATGGTGACTGTCGCGAGAGCATAGACCACGAGCTTGCGGTAACTCGGTAGTTGATACGATGCTGGTGTTGATACTGATGATTTACTGTCTGAATCAGATTCCTTGTAAGAGTTTTCGGTGATAGATTCATTTTGCTGTGTCAATTCCAATACGTCAATAGTATTGCCAAGACTCTCATCTGCAGTACTATTACTATCCCCATTGAGGATATTCTCTGCTGATGAGGATCGTAACGACAAAAAGCCCTGCTTCTCGCGAACTGAGATGATCGAATTGTCGCGTGTCAAGGGTTGCAGCATGATGTCAGAAAATGAAATGACATGTAATTTCCGCACCTGCAACGAGGCAAAGCCACTTGTTTCGAGCATTTTGCAGAAGCATGCCACTGCTGTTATAGTAAAGAATACACGTTTCGATGAGAACATGATGGAAGATTCTCACACAAACGATTCCAATGGAGCATTCCTATGAAACGAGAAGTTTTGATGTGTGTGCTTGTTTATTTCTCCCCAAAATCCGAAGTCGCATCGCGGGCGCAGATCCTTCCACTCAGTACCGGTGTGAGTCGATGACGAATGAGCGTCTGTTAGCCAGTCCGTTTTGACATCGTCGCGTTTTTTGTTGATGGACCGCATGTAATTGCGATCGAGCCCTTTTGTTGTTGGTCCTTATTCTTATTATTTCAACAACACCATAGTAATAACTTCATCACCGCAACAGCATAATCATGGTAATTCAACCTGATACAGCAGAAGACGCCGAAAGCAGCGCGCTCTTGCCGCGCCAAGTCGTTTTGTATTGTGGAAAATGCGGCATGCCGCCGGAATACTGCGAGTACGGACCCGATTTTGAGACGCACTGTTTGCCGTGGCTCAAAAACATCATCCCGAGACACACTTAACTTTATATGGAGGCAAAGAAGGATCGAAACCTGTAAGACCGACCGAGCCGTGGACTGTGGAACAGCGATTGACGGCGTTTTACGAAAATATGTCCCCGAAAAGATTGAAAGTATTCCGGGCTTGTTGGAGAAATACGCCGGAAAAGAAGAGAATTTGTTTACAGCACTCGTCAAGAAATATGGACCCGAGCCAGAGGATCCCTTTGATGCAGAGAGCGATGAAAGTGATAGCGATGATGAGGATGACGGTGTTGCGCCTGTAGACGGCCGCAAACGGCGGGGAGCCAAAGCCAAATCCTCCGAGATTTCCGCTATTCGTGTTGTCATTCAGAAACAGACACAAAAACGAAAGAAGTTCATGACCATTGTCAATGGAATGGAAACAGTACCCAATGTGAAGCTCAAGGATGTCTCCAAAACGTTCTCGAAAAAGTTTGCGGGCAGCAGTAGCGTCAAAGACAAGAGTATCATTGTGCAAGGAGATCATGTCTATGAAGCGGCCGAACTGATTGTCGATCAATTTGAAGTTCCTGGGGAATGTGTGTTTCTGGATATAGACGGTGATATTCATCCTTTGAAGTAACTACAAACAAAAAATGATAGAAAAGAACAACTCCCTATCTAGATTCGTAGTCGAGTTTTAAAAGGAGCTATATGCTAATTCACTCTTCACGAATCCATGTGTTCATCCTCATTGTCGTTTTCCTCTTCTTCCATCAATCTGGCATTCGCCAAGGCTGCATCAAATCCTTTCGTACCGCCCTGACTTTCATCCAAATCCTTTTCGTGCAAAAGGCCACTTCCAAGTGCTGTGTCGGCGGAATGCGAAAGCGAAGAACGCCTTTTCGAGATCGATTTGACATTGATGGCGCTTCATCATGTCCAATCCTAACAAAAAAGGCATTTCTTTTGCTCCTTTAGCGGCATCGTCCATGACGGTAATCGTGCAATGAAAATGATACTGAACACCATCGGGTGATTGCAATTGCAGCTGCACCAAGTGAATGCGACCAAGAATCTTGCCCGTACCGACACCCGACGCAATCCCCTGAAAGCGATCATCGAGCATATCAAAATACCACACTCTATGGCCACTTTTTTACTCATAATCGTCATTTGCGCTCCGGAATCGCAAAAGGCTTGCACTTCATGGCCATTGATGCGCGCGGGAATGTACAACATGAGGACTTTGGACAGTGATTCAGGGTATTCTTCCATCATTTGCATGTACTGTTGTTGCACGAGTTTCTTATTGTCTTGCTTCCGAAAATAAGCTGCCGCTTCCTCGTCATTGGGATTCCGTTGCATCCGTTCTCGCATTTCGAGGTCGCGGTGATAATTCTGTGTCTGCTGCATGGCTTTTGAATACTCCCTGCACAATATGCTGTTGCCAAACACGCACCGCGTCATCGAAATTGTTTCGGACGGCTGCCATGGCCATGCCGAGTTTTGGATTGTGATAGTGCAATTCTTTCCACAAGTGATCCTTGGCCAATAGTAGTTTGACAATGTTGCGAGGATGCGGATTGTAAGCTACAGCTTCTTCAAAATTCATGGAAGGATAATAGACAAAGTCGTCGGAGGAGGAATTCGAGGCGGCAGTCGGAGGAGAAGAGGCGCTGATGCCGCCAAGAGACTCGAAAAGTCGAGCCCGCCCTGCGGCTTTGTCGACGGCTGCTGCATCGGTTGTATGAGCAGCATATCATTCATTTGCACACCTTCTTGTGTCAGTGTGAACTCGGGTCGCAAAGGCCGCCCATCGCGCAGCAATTGATCAGTGACCGGATTGACATTGGGCAAGAGCGCCTGTCCAAATTCGAGCATTTGACCGACGGTCGTCGAAGACGGATCGACTGTCAAAACTTCGGATTGCCCAGAGCGCGCGGAAAGAATGCTGACATCAATAGTGTTGCTCATTCTAATAGTTAGGCTTATGAGCAATGCGAATGTATTACAGTGTATTATCGAGCAAGTGCAGCTTGAACGACAGCAATGCGGCTGATCGACGAGACGAACCCTGTCGTCGACGAAGACAAAAAGCAAAAGGAAGGAGGAACGAATGCCGCGGTATCCGTGGTTCTGCCACCGCAGGCCCCCCTCACTTGTGTACGGTACCAAACTATAGCGGTAGTAAAAGCGCTATTAAAAAATAAACCATTTTTCTCCCTCCACACTCCACACTCCTACAGACAAAAAACATCACCAATCACAATCACCCAATCACCATGGCGAACCAAATAATAGACTCTAGTCTAGAGAGGAGGGTCTAAGCCTAAATCTGGTTCAACGGAGAAACGCAAAAGCAAAATACAATCGGGGAGAATCGAACTCCCGGCCTAATCCGTGTTAAGGATTCGTCATAACCAACTAGACCACGACTGCTTGGTACTGTTCAAGAACTAAAATCCATCTTAAACATCACAACTGGGTTCGCACCTTTTTTCTACTAAATCGATGCTTTTCGCTTTTCCCCACGACGATGAGCGCCTCAAGACTCAAGAGGTCTGAGACAGTAGGTTTGTCCTTTATCGCCCTATCCTTTCTCGTTGCACCGTCGGTGATTGGATAAATGTCATTATGACCTCTTGACTTGTCCTGCAAAACAGCCAGAGATTTGCTTGCGGTCGGTCGTTCGTTCATTTCTTGACGATTGGTCCTCGTCGTTTGTGGCTGTCGGTCAGCAATTAGCGAGACTTTGCACAAATCCTTCCAGCTTGAAGAACCTCGAAATCTTTCTCAAAGTCTGAAAATACAGTTCGATTAATAAACGGGCGATAATTATTGAGCCATCGTTCTTGTTGAAATGCACCATCATGTCAGTTGCCAGACTAAGATTGCGACCGACTGCTGATCTAGGAAGGGGAATGGCAGGCACGTTGATTCTCATTTATTTGTTCTGGACACCCTTGGCCAATTTTCAAGTGAGAGTTCTCCTCATCGAACCGTAGAACAACTTGCATCGGACACGGCGTTTATCCAAAAGTCGCATGTCTATAGGAAAATGTTCTACTAGATGTGTATCATTATTATTTATTAATACTAGACAAGCTTATTATCACACGATCATACACGAATTTATAACATTGCGATAGCCAAACCAACCATTAGACCAACACCTGACAACATGGCGAGGATCCATCGCACTACATCAGCAGAAGTCTTGGCTGAATAATCACTTTCGAACTCTTCTGGTGTAGAATTTCCGTCTACAGAGTTGGCTTTGGATGGATCCAAATTCAGACCTGACGACCTCGAGTTGAACCCGCTCACTCGTATTACCACCAAAAAGCCAGGATCTGACAATACTTCAATCGAAATCCCTGTCGGTGTCAAGACGCCGCTTTGATATCCATCCGTATTGGGTTGATCGCCACCGGATCCCAGTGTCATGCCCTTTGTGAAAAGTCTTCCTTTGTTCCATAATCGGTTCCTTTTCTAAATCAAATTTTCCGTCGGCTTGAAGGACTGCTACCATGTAATGTTTCGCTGGCCATTCTTCTCCTCCGGGGTAGCTTCGTTCTCTTTGACCCTCTTTTGTGTCATCCACATGATAAATAACAATTCCACCCTGTAGATAACAGACAACAAACGTGAGGAAATTGAATGTCCATTACAAGCCAAAACAACCAACGAAGGCGTACCTGTTCGACGTCCTTGTCGTACATGATAGGGTTTTTATTTTCAATCAGCAAGTATTCGCCTTCCGGATAACCGTGTGTGATTTTGTAAGTCGAGCTGGATATTTCCAAGGGCTGCAGAGCATAATATCCATCTTTTCGATCAGAATAGACTCCATCCAGCCAATCTTTTCTCTGGACCAACTCGTGAGGTGGCCCGGTGTCGCTAGAGAAATATCCCAGCCCTGAGACGAAGACATGATTCCGAACCTGCGGTGTATCCATGTCAGACACGTCTATGTGTGTGTTGCTAAATTGATTTCATCACTCTCACAGTCAAAAGGCTTACCTTCCGATTCCTCCCACGACTAGTTTCTGGGCTCCTGGTCGTAGAGATCGACAAGACCAAATCCATGCTGCAACAAACAACAATCTGTGAGCGATCATGCACCCACCATTAATACAAACCACGCCTCGTTTGCATTCACTTACACAATACTCATGAGCAAAACTCCCAGCTTGACTGGATCGAGCTTGAGCTCCCCGTGTTCTTATCACAAGCAGGAGCATCGAAACCCGAGGCAATCACGAGACCACTGACTTCGAACCAGTCTTTCGACCGCCACACATCGTCGCCACCCTTGGGAGTACGAACCCGACGCCCAAATGCGATCATTGAAACTAGTGTCGAGGCACGACAAATCGCCAATTTCAGCCATGATGCCAGAATGAATGACGACCAAGTGGTTCACTGTGATCCAAGAGTGAGATGTACAGAACAAAGTCCGATACAAAACTTCGAGACGAGATACTTACAGAAGCCATCCGTGTCAATATATCCGTTTGTAAATGGCACCGATCCTTCGTTATCGAGCTTGGTCAATACATCTCTGTAAATGTCCTGCAAGTCGGAACTCCTTCCGGCATTTCCGGCAGCATAAAACGATTCCGTGTTGGGTGCCACCTCCCAGTCTCTGACATCAAATTCCACCTTGTACTTTCCCATGCTATTCACGTAAAGCCAGTCTTTCATTGAACCGACTTCATTGATTTCACTCGGACCATTTCCATTAAACAGTTCGTCGTAATATTCGCGAGGCGGCACTTCCTTGTCGACGTGATCCGAAAACTTGATCAGCAATACGAGAACTTTGAACTCTCCTTCGGTCGGATTGAGCCGACGCTCTCTCAAATGGCGGCCATGCCCTTGATCAAAGTCTTCGCACTCGGCTTCTGTCAAAACCGACAGTGCTCGCTGTCGACGTATTGTGTTTCGTAATCATAGTCAATCTCCAGACGCGCTCGCATGTCTTCGACCTTTTCCCAGTTGTCATGGAAGAGCGGTGGAGCCAGACTCCAAGCTGTCCTCAGCGATAGTAAGAATGCTATTATTGAGATCATCGTCGTGTAAATGCAATGATGAGAGGTAAACACGCAACCGGCCGATTTTATTATTTGTTTTTCTCGGTCAAAACATTTTCACGATTTGCACGCGAGACAACAAATCAAAAAACTCACTGGGACACGCAAGCGAAAAGTCTAACCTACTGCCACCTGCCACTATTCCTTAGTCATTCACTATTCACTATTCATTGCTACTATTGATTCCGAATACCGAATTACCTCTGGGCCTGTTGACTGTTGTAACCTTACTGACTGCTGTGCCACGTATGTGCGTATGTTTTAAACGCTAAACAATGTCGCGAAAGGCGAAAGAAGAAGGGTAGACATTGGACATTCGATTTTCGATACACAAAGACATAAAGATGACTTTTGTCACTGATTTGAGAAACACGACAAATCGACAATAGGAGCGGTAGTATTTGACGACAAATGTCGGAAACGGGAAGTCCAATGTTTGAACTACTTTATAATCTATTCTAAAGTCTTTAGGAGGTCATTTCCGTCCACTTCGTTATGGAAAAGAGAGTACAAAAGAGGCGTAAGATACCAGTATGGACCAGTAAGGTGTTACTTGTGACTTGTGACTTGTCATTGTCAATCTGTTATCTGTTCATGTATCGTGCAGCGTGCAGTACTCCCTGCTCCCTGATGCCAGATGCCAGATGCCATCCAGCGAAAAAGGGCCCAATAATTCCCTCACTTTCGCCAAACGCGCATTCACCATTCACACTCCGTCAAACGAAACGAAAAAGCTTGACCGATCAGTCAACAACGGAACATTGATAAAACTTGGCGCCAATTTGGTTCATGCGCCGTAGATGCAGGATTGCACCGACGATCTTGGTATCTGCTCTTCGCAAGCAGCATGGTGTCGAAACTGTGACGGCGAAATCGAACGTTTGAGTGGCCACAAACTGCTGTTACAAGAAGAGAAGCAGCATTCCGAGCATCAGACCGACACTCGTGAGCATGCCCAAAACCCACGCCACGGTCACTCCGGGTGTACCTTGTCTTAAGGGCGACACACCTTCGTCATTGCCTTCGGTAGTTCCCACGGAAGAAGCCGGCACATTCACTGTTCTTTGTCCCAGCCCACTCACATGAAACGCCATGATGAATTGACTGTCCGTTACAACCTGAACGTTGATCCCCGTGCTTCGAACGTTGCCTCCTTGATACGAGTCCGTGTTTGGAAAATCCTCCCGAACTTAGTGTGCTCCCTTTGCGATAGAAGTCGGCTTCGTCTCCAATGTTCACGCCTTTCTCAATATCGTAATTTCCGTCCCCTTGCTGGACTGCAACCCTATAATGATCGGCAGGCCATCCCACTTTGCCTGGATACCCCACTTTCTTTTGTCGGTCGGCGTTCTCGTCAATGTGAAAATGACAATGCCTGCATTTGCGGAAACGGTGAGCCCGACGAACATTGTCATGTGCACACTACGCCCGTCTCGAGACTACTTACCACCACCTGGAACGTCGGCATCGTACTTGATGGGCTGCTTATTCTCAATAATGAGGTATTCACCGTCCGGAAAACCTTTTGTGATGCGATACACTTGTCCCGACACTTCTAGGGGTTGCACAGCGTAGTAACCATCGTATTCAATGTCAATGTAATCGACCCAGCCAATCTGTGCGCGAGACCAGCCATCCATGTGACCTGGTGTTTTGGGTGAAAAGTCCCATCCCTGACTGCTGGCCATATTGGAGAAGCGCCCGACTCCACCGATTGGCGGCACCGACAAATCGTACAGATCCGGCAGCCCGAACCCATGACAAAACTCGTGCACGAACGGTCCAAGGGCGGCAAATTCGACTTGCAGTGTACCCGTTTTATCGCACCCCGGCATACTAAACGCAGACAGAAGCGCCATTCCTCCAATTTCATAAAGTCCTTGGATCGCCAGGCATCCGGTCCAGCGGTGCCTACCCCATTGCCTCCATTGGACCAAATACGATCGACTCTGTTTGGATTGGATGAGAGGCAGCTCAAGTCTCCTGATAGTAGATCACGGGGTTAGATGATTCAGCATGGAAGAGCAATTGCGACGATCTTATGCTGTACTCACCGACTTCTGCCATGTAACCAGAGTGCACCACAACGAGATGATTCAGCTTGCCGAACTCGTCAATATAATTCGGAGACCACTTGTGATTTGGATCGTTGTCAATCTGATCTAGCAACGGCGCCACCACTGGATTGAAATCGGTATCGAACGCCGAGTTGCCCGCAGCATAGAAGCTTTCCGTGTTGGGCAAAGTTGCCCAATCTCGCACATCGAAGTGAACTCTGTATAAACCCACGCTATTGAAGCGCATCCATTCTTTCACCGAACCCATTTCCGTCTGTTCTCCATTGAAAAAGCTTTCGAAATAGTCTCTTGTCGGCAATTCTTTGTTGGCGTGATCGGAAAATCGGACCAGCAGAACGACAACTCGGATACTGTCACCAATGGAAGGATTCAAGCGGCGTTCGGCTCGTGATTGGCCCACTTTTTCGTCGAGATCTTGACATGCTTCTGGAGTCAAGAATCGGCACTTTCGTCGCCAACATGCTTTGGTTTGTAGGAATATGTAATGCCGAGTCTTCTGCGCATTTCATGAACTGGTTCGAAATCATCAAAGAGCGGAGGCGCCAACGACAAAGTCATATGGACCGATAAAGCCAAAAGTAGCAAAAGTTTGGGGATGAACATTGTATCGGGCAAAGACTATCAATCACGATTTGGTTTGATGGGGATTGCGTTCAGCTCCGATTGACTTTGACTGCTGCGGTGATTGCAATGGTGCTTGCGTCTTTTGTGAGCTCCTGCTTCTCTTTTCAAAGAGTTTCTCCTGAGAAGGAAGACGAGGAACGTGTAAAATCATGAACTTTATCTTTTCTTGAATTTTCTTGTCGTAATTTGATGCCACTTTACACTCTGACAGATACAAGTTTCTATCCGAGTCATTGTGTGTTGCCCGAGGGTCATTATTCGTTTGGGCGTTATCCGTTGTCACACTTCTTGCTCGTTTTCACTTTTTTCACGACGAGTTCACGATAGTGGGCTTCGGTTTGATGTTTGACGCAGCACGCAGCTTGGTGTAGCCTGTTGCAGCTAACGCCAACACTCGTAAGATCGCATACTCAGAATGACTAAAAGGAGGCCCTTCCCTGGGGCTATGAATGAATATTCACCACGTGCAACCAGCTATCAAGAAGCAGGATTATTCAATTCAAGAAAATATATCATCTAATTGATTGTCTATATCCTTTGTAACTAGTTCAAAGTCGGTTGTTCCACATCGTCCTGAGGATCCTGACTAACATTCACCGTAGTTTCTTCCAATAAGCGGCCCCACTCCGATGGCTCCAATGGCTTGTCGGGATCGCACGTCATTAGAATTTGCTCCACTGCTTGCTCTAAGATGGAATAAGCTAGTTTCCAGTCCGCCGAAGATACGCTTCCCGTCAGCAAACCTGCTGGACGGACCAAATCGCAGCATCGTCCTAGTGACAACAGCGAACTTTCCAGCACCACATCGACGGGTTTCTTTCGTTCGACTTCATCCACGCGGTCTCCGAAATGAATGGAAAGATGATGCACTGATTTGAGAGAAGGCTGAACATTGTAGATGCGTTCCATATCTGTCACCAGTGATCTCGAGCCGAAACAAGCGACAAGTAATTCTCTCGTTGGAAAAACTCCCGGTTGTTGGCGACTCCACGCAAGTTTACAACCACTGGATACAGCTGTTGCGCTGTAATGTAGCATTTGTAGAAGAATCCTTGCACTTTGTCTTTGGAGAGAATCGGCGCTGTCGTAGTGTACATGAACGACCACTTTGTTTCGACAGTCGTGTTGGATGGTTTCATGATAGTAGTAAGGGCTCGTAAAGCACTCTGGTTGGGAGATCTTTGCTGAACATCATGAATCTGACAGATATGATAATCCGATGAAACTAACGACACCTTTACACGTAGTCGTTTGGCCTCTTGCCGCCATTCTGGCAGGTACGAATGATCCAGCACTTCAGTTATTGCCTGCAGGGCAAGGTACTCTGGATCGTGAGCGACGTCGTCACGCGCGCTCGATACAAATTCACCGCCATCCAGTTCGAGAGCGTTTTTCCGCGAAGGACTTCTTGGATGATCAACCCCTTGAATGTAAATTTCCAAACTGCTCCGCAAGGAATCGCTTGCGCAGCGCACAAATGCCGAAAAAACAAGTAGCCAGCACTGCTCGATGGTAGGTGACTTTGTTTCGCAAAACCTGCATGGCGTGGAGTTTCTGTTTCCACAAAACAAATGAGATCGGGGTTGTAGTCCTCAAATTTGATAGCTTTCACCAAGCGCCGGATCCGACTCGCATATTCGACAGTAATTTGATTATCAATCAGAGGGCGAGCGAAAACAACCGCTACATGCTTCAGTACGTCAATGTGACGACGGTTCATGAGAGAAAGTACGGCATCCGGGGTTATGTTGTCCATAAATTCTTGCTGTGAATTGTATTGAACGACAGAGGTCATGGAAGAATCACTCAAAAGACGAGGCCGACCGAGCGAGTTTCTCAGTCCAGGACCTGTAGAGGAGCGTCCGATCAATTGCTTGTCAATGGCAGCGGTCAGCGAAGTCAAACTCCCCAATCGAGGTTGCGATGATTGTGAAGACATGGATTGGCTTTGTTGCCGTATTGCCGCCGCGGTCGATTCCTTTAACTCACGATCCGCATTCCGCAGAGCCGATGCTTTTGCAATTCTGGTAACAACACTGTTTTCGGCGTACTTTCGTTTCGCCGTTTTCATGACGCTTTTATTCTTTGCTGTGCCCTTGTCCATTGTTTTATTTCGAGTTGTTTTGGGTTCTTCGTTTGAGGACACTGATTCCGAGAGCTTGCCGCAGCGACGGTAGGAAGGAGCTCGTATGGTAGAAGATGCTCCTCTTATTCGAGAACCCAAGGGTAGGCTCATCACAGAGACCATCAATATAGTGCTTGCCCAATAACAGACGAAGAAGAAAGGAAAGCATCTACCCATCTTGCAAGGGGACCTCCTCTCCGGTAGCGAGCTGCCATATTCTCTTAACTTCCTCCAGTTTGTATCGGACAAGCAAATAACACTATCTGAAACATCTGATGATTATAGATGGTCAATTGAGTTCAAATAATAAAGGCCATCGAACATCGAGCTCAAATAATATTTGCTCGTTTATGCTGCGATCTGCGCAGACGCCTGCTTGACGTTTCCTGATAAGATTTTCTTCAGTCGTATCGCTTTCCTTTCTTTCAAAATGCATTCTATGTACCGTGTTGGTACGCTCCGGTACCCATTATATAGCGCAGACGCAGATCAGTAACTTGCAGTATATAGGCGTCGTTTGATTTTTTTTGTTGACAACAAACACAAAAAACGTAAATGCGCATCAACAACTCTTATATCCAGAGAATTGACGGACTTTCTATAATCGACATTTGTTTACAGCTACTTAACAACCTTTTCATCAAGGACATGATGATTGCCGATCAAGTCAAAGAAAAGGTAAGGCGTTCCATGTTTTCGAAAATATCAGTGCGTCGACCCGATTCACTGCGCGAGGCTTCGGGTCTGTTGCCTTTGTATTTTTCTCCTATTCGATGATGCAATGTATCTTACCTTTGCATGATTTCTCTGCTTATGTATCTCGTTTGCAGTGCTTGAGTACACTGGCTGCAACTCATGTCGAATGCATCGATCACAATGCTTCTCAAGAAGAGTGCGATGGGAACGCGAAATTAGAACTTTTGGTTGTGAGCCCTCAGTTTGAAGGCGCGCCTCTGATCAAACGACATCGTATGGTCAATGATGCGTTGGTCGAACTCATGCCCAAGATCCATGCATTGTCAATGAAGACATGGACGCCTGCTCAATATGAATCCAAACAATCATAATTTATTGGTCTATACTAATCTTCCTTTTAGTGCGCAAAGAAAGGCCCTAGAATCATCTGGTATTATCAAGGAAAATCAGCTAAGGACTAGATTATTTTGGTGAGGCCTAATAGCCTGAATGTAGCGGGTCGACTGATCATGACAATAACAAAGGGTTTCCCTCCTATCTTTAGCACGCTGGTTGCGTGCAAGAACCACGTATTTTCATTCCAAGCTCACCTCATGGACGTGAAATTTCTAGAGAAACTTATTAGAAACAAAAGGAATTGAAGAAACAATAGTTTTTTTGCGCCGATCGATTTTGATGACGTCATGACCGAATTTTTACCGACAACAAAAAACACAAAGTGACGAAAAGACGGCAAAGCTTACAAATAATAATCACGCTCGGCTCATTTCTTTTCCAAGGTCACCGCAATACACCATGAATAATATTCTTTATTTGCTGGCACTGTTCGTCTCGCTTGCGCCGATCCAGGCGTTCACGGTGGAGCAACGAACGATTCCGATCTCTCGTGCTACGAGTTTCAGGCTGAACAGCAGCCGCGAAGAAGAGATTGCAAAACTTGAGGAACAACTCCGCAAGCTAAAAGAAGGAGATTCGTTCTCCGAGGAACTATAGAAAAGTAAAATCAATGACGGATGAAGATCTCCGACAATACGTGGCGGATGAGAGAGTTTTAGAGAGGATCCGAGGAAAGGACATGCTGCTCTCCGAATTCGATTTGATTGAAGCGCAGATTCTTGATAATGATGCAGTCAGTGGAGATGGAAAGCTAATTCCTATTTTGGGAGCTGTCGCCTTGGCTGTGTTTCTGTTTTTCTTTGCACAAGTTCCAGTTGGACAAGAAGATCTCTCGCTATTCAACGGTGACGGGCCCGACACCTTCAAAGACGATTGACCTCGGAGATATGAATCCTAACAGACGCCAAAACTAATTATGGGCGAGGCTCTATCAACCGAACTCTCTAATAGAAAACATCAAGCGCGTGTTGGCTAGATGTCGCATTTATGCACTGCCAGCGACCGGTGAACAATTATTTTAACACAAACCGGTCATTCCTGGCTTTGCCTGATATTTTAATATAAAAAGCGTTTGTGTCAGCAAGAGTAATAAGGTGCTGATGAGCTTAGCGTAGCCGTTCTCGTCGAGAAAGTCCGGGCCATCCAAGAACTTCAAAAGAGCAGTGATAAAATGAGATTTTTTTCTTCCACCTTGTTGTGACAAATACTCAACTAGTAAAGTGCAACATCGAATCTATAAAGTAGTGTGTTCTAGTCGTATTTTCTACTCGAGCTTGCCCTTCTTCTTTAGCTTGGCATAGTACTTTTGATCAGCGGCGCTGAGATTTTTTATTTCTTGTTCTTCTTTCCAGTCCGCTAAATTTTCTTTGATCCAAAGCTTTCGTTTTATCATTTCTTCGCGTTGCTCTTCGGAAGCGATGTCCCAAGCGACCGAGCCTACTGCCCGATGCGTCAGAACTTCCCGCTCTTCGTCGCTCAGTTCCAGTTTACGTGCTCTCCTGGCATAGTACTTCGTCTCCCAAACGATTCCAGACGCAATCTTGACAGGAAGTTTGACCAGCCCAACTACCATCAAATCCTTCCAAGTCGGTTGGTGAAAGCCACCTCCAAAATCCTTGATTTCGTTTACCAGTTCCTTAATAATTGGCTCCAACGAATCTTGTTCGATCTTTTCTTTTCCTTCAAAGAAGCTTTTGTTTCGCTTTTCCTACTGCTTTCTGTTTGCCCGACTTTGCAGGACTTGTTTCTGTGGCTTCAGCAGACGGCTCTTCTCGTTCGGCAAGAATAGCGAGTGCTTCCTCGCGCAATTGCTTACTTTCCGCCGTTCCTCCTTGACTCGGGGTCCAGTCTTCCATGGCGGCCTTGATGAGACGGCTGGCGACCATTTGCCATCGGTGTTTTTGCATATACCATGACGCAACGTTTCCCAACAAGAAGAGAACAATCACAACAATGGTTGTATCGGTTTGAGGAGCATAGGACCACAACACCGACGATCCGTACTTCATAAAGTACGCTTCTTGATTGTAGCGCAAATCATCGTATTCTTTTCGTTGCTCCTTGTCCGTCAAAACTTCATAAGCGCGTGCAATCTTGACGAAACGCTCCTTGGCATTTTGTGCTTACTCTTGTCGGGATGCCACTCACGCGAAAGTTGACGGTATCTCTTTGTAATCTCTTTGGTATCCGGTTTGACTTTTCCAAACGACTCGTAATCAAATCCGAGAATCTTGTAGCAATCAAACTTTCCACAGAAAACATTTTGCGGGTCGTAATAAGAGCCCCAATCCTCGTTGGAGGGGTCAAAGTCGGACACGGGTGCTTTCACCGTTTGTTGCTTTTCATTTTCTGGAGAGGATGCGGTACTTCTACTCTCACCCTCGCTGTTTTCGGAGGCTGCTTGCTCATCCCCGGCAACGGATTGCGGCGCGGAAATGAAAAGTGCGAGTAGTATGCACAAAAGCAAGCGATAGGACGAATAAGATTTCATCGCAAGCAGTGATCAAGCTTGAATTGCAAGCTTTCGGTGCAATGTTACTATCGACAACAACAAGTTGATGGGGTTTTAATTTCAACCATTCTCGCATCAACGGTCGCGGTCGGTTGGTTGGAATTTTAGAAGGGACGAGATTCATTTGACGTACAACGGACAGAATTCATCGACAAAGTAAACTCTAACTATAAGGGAAGAGGCTTCTCTGTACTTCAAGTCCCGGGTATCCGCAGTCCAGTCAGAGAGGACACGTCATTCTTTGTGTCATCCAAAGTGTGGAAGGGTAGGTGGTAGGTGGCAAAGTTGCCACGTTTTTGCTTCTCCATTTGCCTGCGACACTCCAGTACCGGGAACGACGGTACATTAGACACCATACTCAGCGGCTCGCAAGCTGTTTGCCGCGTTCCTTGTGATTTTCAAGGTGCGAAAACATGAACGACGTCGTTTCTTCAACCTTCAACACTGTTACCAGTACATTTTCCCGCATCGGCACAAGACACGCAACTCTTTCTCCTCGTTCTATAAAAGACTGTCTTTGGGATTCGGATGAGCAGAAGAAAGAATAATCGATGACTATGATAATAGATGGCAACGATCAGGATTCCAAACAAGCAACAATCAATAAACAAGCCATGAATCATCTGGACGCCTCATGGAGCAGCAGACCTAATGCCGCCCCTTCGCTAGCTGGGACAAAAGGGGGCTCGAGCAAACCAGCACCATCCACAACAGCGATCCCATTAATCTGGTATCACGATTTTCAAAAGATTTTCCTGTTGGCGTCGAATTTATCAAGCCTTCCGAAAAATGATCGAAGCCTACACCGTCGACGTTGTAAACGCGGCTAGGGCGGGAGACACTGCGTTACTTAGAAACTACACGCGGACGGAAAGAGCCTAGATTGCTGCAATCGATTTGGTGAATCTCTTATTCATATGCTTTGCAGGAGGGGAGAATTAGAGCCGGTCAAGTTTATGGCGGAGGAAGCCGGTGTATCTCTTCGTGTTCGAGATGATTATGGAAGGACGCCCTTGCACGATGCATGCTGGACTTCAAAGCCTCGCTATGATCTCGTAGAGTATATTTTAAACAAGGAGCCGGGTCCTGCTCTATGTCGAGGATGTCAGAGGACATGTGCCTTTCAATTATGTTCGAAAGGAGCATTACAACGAATGGTTTGAGTTCTTGCAACAGAAGAAAACGATACTGAAAAGCGCAAGCTGTCCTTCATTGATTAATAGCCATGCTACCGAAGACTCATAAACATAAAACTAGACATTGTTAAACGCTATATTATATTGGCCTTTATCTTTCAGAAGAATAGCTTCCCGTTTATCTTAAGAGAGAGAACGTGCCGAGACCTTGAGCGTGTCGACGTAATGTTTGGCCGCGTTCTGTAGTACGAAACACATCAATTTATAGCGAGTTCGAGCCAATGGTTCAGCTTAGTTTCGCGTTGCATTCCTTGGAACACGACACGAGCAGTTGTTACAATCTACGACTCCAGGAAATCATAAGCAACGAACGGCTCGCCAGAAACCTAGATCTTCCACATGTTTTGTCTTGACAGCATTCTCAGTAACGCTGCTACGGCTTATAGTGCAAGTAATACGCCTCTTGTCATTGATATTATTTCCTTCTTAAACGGGTTTTGGTGCGCGTTTCTTCCGAAAGGCCTCCACTGCAATCGATTTGGCCATGGCACCAAAGTCAAAGTGGGGAGAGTTCGTCAGCTCTGTTCTCGGATACAGTTCGGCTCGGATTCTGCGAGTGAAATTTGTAGACTTTCAAAGTTAGAAAAAAAGACGAGAAGCGCGAAACTCAAGACGAATAGACGCACCGGAGTTCCTCTGCCAAACAATCCAAAAGGTCGCTTTGATGATCTTTCTACTGCTGATTCCTTTCTTTCCTTTGTTCGGCGTCTCAGACTTGATATGGCGAAGTTCCGAGGACCGAGCCCGCCATAGATGCGGTTTGTCTTTCGATTTGACAACAAAGAGAGATGAGTGCATAGCATCGACTATCGTGCCTTGCTCAAGCAATAGTATTGTGTTAGGTCATTGAGAACCGCAATACTTTCATTCTAGAAAGAACAGAGCTTACCTGATCCCACGTTGATGCTGTTTTGATGCACCGAGACGTAATCTCCAATTTTAAAACGTCTCTCTTGTGGTAGCACTTCGTTTCGCCGAATAACTTCTGGTTGAACGTTTTGCTGCTGACAATCCTTCGTCTGGTGGAACACGGGCGGTGATAAAGGTAGTTCGTGCTTGGAATCGTTCTGTTGAGAAACGTCGATATTCCATTCATTATTTAACCATGAATGTGTATTATCGTGATCCTCCGAAAGCAGAACTCCCTCGTCTGGCTCATGATTGAGTTGCTTCAAAACAGCATAAGCAGCACTGCCGCTATAACAGACTATATCACTCGTCTCTTCGTCATCGCCGGACCCCGATCTAACCAATCGTTCCGATTTCGGAGTATTCTGCTCATTAGTATCTTTTCTTGATTTCGAAGAGCTCTCCTCCTTCGTATCGTGAAGGGTCGCAAAGAGGCGATGGCGTAGGATGGCAACCGGCAATTTGGTCTTTGCTCGTTTTCCTGTGCGACTCCTTTCTTCAACGATATCCGTACGCTTCGACTCACGTCGTCGTTTTGCTGCTTTAATAGATGTAGAGGGCATGGTGTATGTATTCTTTTTTACATTATTATTGTGAAGTTCGGTTTTTCTTTGTGAGCAGCTGCGCTTTCGTGTCAACGTCAACGCGTGTGTTGTCAAAAGTGGCGCGCAAAAAAGTGTTGACGGATTCAGTACCGGTAAGGGTTTGAAAGGTACTTTTCGCCATTAGGACTTCGACGAGGATCCCCACGGTCGACGTCATCATAGGACCTCGTCTGTCCTTTGTCGGCTCTTTCGAGACGAAACCTATTTGACCGGCTTGCTCGCGCGCAAGCCTTGCCATTGTCGGTCAGCATTGTTTTCAAACCGGCTGCTGCATCAAAACGAAACACAAAACTCACAAAAATTGCATCGCAATCTCTGTTTCACATCAACGGTCTTTTGTTTGTTTATTCTTTCTATGGCGTAAGTACTTTTGTTGTTTCTCTTGTTGTATTTTCAATTTGTTTCCAAATGCCTGCCTCCTGTCTCACAAGCAGGTATTGATGAATCTCAAAGGATTCATCCGCTGCATCGTACGCCTCTTTCATCAAAGGAGTGAATGTTTGATAGCTGCTGTAACCTTTCCGTTTCCAAATTTCTTTGGCAATTTTGCTATCTTCGCTGCTATCACAAGTAGAGTCATCTGCAAATCCATCCAATTCTCCGTCAGCCTCCTCATGAAAC
This sequence comes from Fistulifera pelliculosa, assembly GCA_026008555.1. Taxonomy (NCBI): domain Eukaryota; phylum Bacillariophyta; class Bacillariophyceae; order Naviculales; family Stauroneidaceae; genus Fistulifera; species Fistulifera pelliculosa. The sequence goes on from BROJ01000475.1 coordinate 122,529, forward strand.
GTTTCCTGGGAAAGGTGTGTTTCTTGGATAAGGGCAATTGAATTTTGTCCAGCCTGTTGCTGACCTTGCCGCGCCCCATTACTGGAGTTGATCTCGAGCTGTCTGCATCTTGTACAGAGCGCCAGTAGTTCGTGGGAACTGTTCGGGGATACTCCACGGTAGGGTAATGTCATGTATTGAATAATAATGTAATGTAATGAATGTATGAATGATTGAATGTATCACTTCGTTTGGTTGGAGCCAGAGGATTTGCCGACTACCGTACACGTACACGGAGCTTTGCGATGCTTCCAAGACTCGACTCATTCTAACCAATGAGACATTGTTGGTACGAATTCAAATTTTAGCACGCCGGGTTTCCTTTAACGGTTAACGGTTATTGAGTTCCGTTGGTGATCCAAACCCAACGAATGTTTTCTTACACGTGGAAGTCTCATGGTGTGACGTCATATGATGACGTCGACCATGGGCTCAGCGTAGGGCCAATAATTTTATAAATTGACGTCACAACTCAGCTTCGTGACTCAGCCAAAACACGACGAGGCGACCTCACTTTTCCCAAGAGGATCGAGATTCGAGATCGACCAACAGGTCATTCTTACAAATGTACAATGCAGCAGATGTTGCAAGCATTAGGATAAAGGACCAATCATATTGAGAAAAATATTGAAGATAAAGGAAAAGAAATAATGAAGTTCATCTTTTCCGGGGTCGCAATTTTGGTCTTCGTCGGTGCCCCATTGTGTCATGCTTTCCCAGTCGTTCCTTCCTCGGTCGCTCTGTCACGAGCAGGGCAAGGGTTCATGTACCAAAGCATGCTACAGCTTTGAAAGCGGGTAAAACGACCGCATTTTCCGAAGCATGGAAAATTCCTCTCTTTTCTGTTTTCCTGTCGCTCCAGCTTGCCAATCCCTCTCAAGCTGTTGACAGCATTTTCAACCACGAGTACTCGGATCCTTTGCACCCGCTCTGTAACCGACGGATCGAGGTTTTGGACGACAAGAAAACCTTTCATTACACCGGAACCGCCGTTGGACCAAAAGATGATCCTGTTCTTCGTGGCTGTTCGAAGGAAGAGATTCGAAAATACAAATTTCGTCGGGGTGAATTTTATGGAGAAATATTGCCGGGCAACAAACTATCCGCGGGGATGGAATTCACGAAGGTGTAAGTTCAATTGCATATCTATTGTCTTTTATAGTTGTTGCTACTTCTTATCTCGATTTGTTCCCGACAGGTTTGGGAGCCCGCAAATTCCGCGAATACACAATTTGGCTACGAGGATGTTGATGGAATTCGTTGGAACGATGGTAACAAATGGATTGTGAAAACGAAAACAAACGGGCAAAAGGCTGGCGAAGTTATCTTATACTCGTACATTGGTTTTAGCACGTTAGCTGGAGCTAAGGGACTCTATGATGGCATTCAAAGGAAAAGGGCTGAAAACACGAAATTGAGATAACTACAAGAATTGAGTTTACTGTATAAATTCTCAAGTTAGCCATTCTGTGACAAAATTGTGCCCACATTGACGCCCCAACCTTTATTCGATTAGAAAACCTACAGAGCGCTTTTCCTGTGCAAGCGCCAAGGGTGTCATTTTGTGATAGATCGGGCGCCTGAGTAGGGTAGACTTTACTGGTGTTAAAATCAGGATCGCCACACCTTGAGGGTCCAATACCAATGCTTATCGTCATAATATCAGCACCATTGGCCTTTTCGGTCCAGTCGCACACCTCAATGAGCAGATCTGCTACGGTTCCCTGATATGATTCCACAGTATAGTGATCACCGACTTCCAGTCCAGCGAGGAGTTCGGTTCCGGATAGATCTTCTCCTGTAACAGTCACCATGTCTTGACACTCTCCCGTACCTGAATTGAAGCTTTTAGCACGGTTGAACTGGATATGTAAATCGCCTGGGAGAGTGACAAGAACGGGCTCGTCTTCTTCAGTTCTCGAATAATCAACGAACGCCGCGAGCTTGATTAGTTTTGGGTATTCTGTTAGCGGATCCAGCATCAGCTCACGCTCTTGATACCAGCCAAGCAAGTGGTTGTTGCGTCCATTGAAACATCGCAGAGGCGCATCGGTGCTACGAAATGACATTGCCATATTCCCAGTCGTATCAGCATACGTCACACCGTCCTTGTTCGAATGCAAGAGACCAATTGTATGCGACAATTCATGCACGGCTGCCGTTATAGAGAGACACCAGTCGTCATTGAATTGTGCTCGCCAGTGATACAATCCAGCCGACGCCACCCATGAACCAGTTCCTGGTGGGACGCAGAACATGACCCGATCTGCGAGGGTTGTGATATCCTCTATATTCAAGTCCACTTGCACTTGCTGGATCGCAGCTTGCACGATCGATGCTCCAGAAGTAAAAGCGGATATGGGCTGATTGACTGTGGCATCGAACACATCTACGGGCTCCCACTGGAATTTCCCGACCGAGCACTTTTTGAACTGGGAAGGAAATGAAATGATTTCATCGTCATCATCGAACAGATCCAGCATATTTTGACGAGAAACTGACGGCGACGAATCGATGGTAGAAATGCGGATGATGGCAATCGTCAGCGCTCCTGTTGTCAAAGAAAAATCCTCAATCAGACGACGTGAATGCATCGGAGCGTAGTCGATTACGTCAAAGTCAGACATCTTTTGAAATTGAAGCTCTCCGTCCAGAATGGTTGCATTCGTGATGTTTGCGAATAAGCGGCCCTGATGGAGCTTTCGTGTGAAATCCGCGTTGTCGAGAATAAGCTGCGGCAAGTAGATCTGAGCTTCCAAACTGGTTTCTCTCCCGTTTAGAATAGGCACACATATGATTTCATCCGTGCCATCATCTTCCGATTCGTACATGGTTTCTATCATTACCAGTCGGCACACAACGTGGGGAATACGGTAGCACTGCCGTCCAATCGAACCACAGGATTTGTGAAAGTAGGCACATTTTGCATCCAGACAATACAAAGAGCAGCAGCAATAACGGCTGCTGTAGCCGAATATAGCCTCTTGCGTGCACTCATTTGCATCATTGCTAGTTGGAGGGTCTCATCTTGGATCTACTTTGTCTGGCTTCAAAGTCTGCAAAGAGGTAAACAGGCAAATGATTTTTCTGGAAAAAGTGGTGATCGACTGCGCGTCATCCGTTTCGTGATTTTTTTCGTCCATGCCGGCGCGCGCGCACAATGCCATCTTGCAGAACCTAAGCGACACTCGCTGTTTTGATGACGGCAGCGCGCAGAGACAACGATACACATCAAAAAGCCATCAATACTCGATACAGTCACTTACCAGCTCCCACTCCCAGGTAGCAACAACAACAACAAACAAACGATATAATTGTGGTCTCGTAGTCAAAAGCATCTCTGCGAACATAGAACAATAGTAGCGAAAGGAAGTTGTTCACAGCTTTCAATATCTCATTCGGATCCATCAATCGTAAAAGAAAACGCCCTTCGATTGAAATACCTTGCATAGAAACATGCGCTCGCAATCCGTTATTCTTCTCTTTCTCATTACCAAGCTCGCTGCAGCCTTTGTTCCTTCGCGGCTCGACACACGCACTCTTTTAATTAGAAAGCTCTCTGATGACGAGAATGGCGAACGAAAGCGACTGCTTCTTTCCCAGGAAGAAATCGCACAAAAATGAATCAACTCCGTTCCAAATATCCCACCTCGGAAGCCGACTATTTAGCCGCCGCACGAGCACGAAATGAAGCCAAGCTGGCCAGTGCCGAGCGCCAAGCGACAGAAGACGATTGGAAACGAGTCGCTCAAGAAAAGAAACAAATGTACGGCGAACAAGATGATTGGGAAGCGTCCGCAAAAGAAGCAGGAAATATTGATAGTCAAATTTTGCTTCCCATGATGGATGAAGAGGGAGAAGGTGGTGAACCCACACTGCTTCTGTAACTCCCTTCTCGTAGCTGCTATCATCGACGGTGCTTGATCGGGACGTGCTAGCTCGGGATCCTCGATTTTCTCGTTGCCGTTTTCAAAACAATGATTCATCCATCGCGCAGCTGCATAATCATTCACGTCAAAGCTTTATAAACGCGTCTGTCTCGAGTTCTATTGAAATGGGAGGGTAATGTTAAAGCACAAAGTAATCATAGAATAGGAAAGAGGCGCGCATAGAATCATAGCTCATCGTGTCGGAAATGATGTTGATAGATCGTCGCGTCGACCGAGACTCTCTTGAAGTAGGAGTGATGGGCTACCTTCATTTTGATATATGTAACAAAATGAACTCTTTTATCTTTCTAAGCGTCCGCTCTATACTACCCTCAACAGGGTGCAAGAAGCTTTCCTAGCAAGCCGAAAACAAACATAAACGCCCACGCGAGTCACTTGTCAACTAAAAAACAAGGTTTCAGCTCGCGCATCGAATAAGTATTTTAGAATGAATTATACAAGCTTGTATTTAACTTGAACTAATCGCTTCCGCATCCTTGGCTCGTACCAGAGTCGTAAGTGCCATGTCTCCCTCACTCTTGAATCGAATGTATCCGGCCAAGCAGTAGACATTACTATCACTGGTCATGATACCGGTGACAGGGTCTACATTGGCAACATTGATTTGTACGGCAGCATGATCCTTGGCCTGAATGAGGCGGTTGGTGTAAGAGCATTTGCGGGGGACATACAAGTCCACGTTTTCACCGTTTTCGTTCTGCATTATTGTGTGTGTAAAAAAGAGATCTGTGTTGCAAAAAATAAATAGAAACGATGGGTAAGCTACAAGCTCAGAAGGAAATAGAGAAATACAGAAGACTACTGCATCTTGGAGCGAAATAAGAAGGGAGGGAATTCAATGATTTGCCGGGCATTACGGCAAGCAACGAAAGGAGCAGATTGGATTTCAAAAGACTCTCCGCTGCCGCTTCGAGATCTACAACCACCGCGGACTCCATCATATTGTTTTAATAATTCCAGATCACTCCATTCTTATTATTGATCCAAAATGATCAAAAGAGTTACTCACCAAGCGTTGAAAGAAGATAACGATTTTGCCCAAGGAGCTGCTTTTGCCTTTCAATTGAACCACACTCGATGGCGGTTACCGCTCTACTAAAAAATAATTGCGGCCAGTGACAGACGTCTGTCATCGCCCGGCTCGCAGACCGAAGAAAAGGTCATAGGCACCCGGAGGCATCATATTTCGCCAAACACCAACCGTTCGTACTTGTACGTACGGGTTTGCCTTTTTTTCTTTTGCGATGAATGTAATAAACTGCGTTTGCAGTTGAAGATCAACAAACGACGTGCTGATCAACCACAAGAACAGCTCTTATTGTATCCTTTTGTTGGATCTCTGTATTACGATTTCCGTAGTCAAAAGAAAAGGTTGCAGTAGCGTTTCCCTTGCTTTCGTTTATTCGATTTTTATTAAAAAAGAAAAAAGAAGCATAATGCAAACAACAACATTTGTAGGTCAAGCGAGTGGCATCGATGCCACTCTCATCAAGGTAGTCGCGCAACTCACCAATGCTGAGTTGAGCCTGAAAGAAGGTGCCAAATGTCCCTCGTTCAGACAGTGAAGCACTCCTTCACGGACGTGAGTCAAAATTCTCTGCCGTTGGCATGGCTGGAGCGATTCGTCTCTTGGTGAAAGGGAACCAGTCTGCCTTGCAAGGAGCTACTCCAGCACAGCAAGCTGCTGTAGAAAGCTGGATTGAATCTGTCGATCAGAGTCTGCTTCCCGTTCTTCGACAAGGTGAGTTTTTTGAGCGCAAGAAAATGATTGATTCAGTCACCTTTCTTTCACTCATCTTTCTTTCTATTTGCAGAGAAGACCGAAGCATTATTTGTAGCTGCCGTGGAAGATTTTCTCATGGAGATTGAAAACACTTGTTTCAAAACCATAAAACGGTTCTGGTAGGAGACGTTGCCACAGTGGCGGACGCTGTTACAGCCGTGGCGGTGGCTGGAATCTGTCACTCGGTGCAGGTCAAGGAACTCCCTCAACAGGCACATCGCTGGTGCAAGACTGTATTGGAGAGGCTTCAAGCGTGCCTTTCGGATGAAACGCTCAAAGCGACGTTGAAGGGATGGGCCGATTCCTTGGCGGTGGGCACAGCGAGCCCCTTGAGATGCCCGCTCCTGTCGCTGATGAAAACAATGCAGTGTTTAAAAAACTTGCGGAAATGTCCATTGAGCATACTGCCTATTCTCATGACTTTTGCAGCACGGCCGAAGAACTCGTTTCCAAAGTGGCTCTTCCGGACAGCACCCACACTCACACCAAGAACTTGTTCTTGCGCGACAAGAAACATGGACTCTTCTTGGTCACAGTTCGCCCTACTGCGAACGTGAACACCAAAGCCCTCGGAAATGACTTGAAACTAGCTGGTAAGACAAACTTGCGCATGGCGGATGCTGCCGTGTTGGATGAGTTGTTGCATGTGAAGCCGGGAAGCGTCGGTCCGCTTTGTGTTATCCAGGATGGGATTAATGTCAAAAGGCGAGTGACGAAGAGGCTGCGGATAAGATCACATTGGTCATGGACAAGGCGCTTTTCGAAAACTACGCTTTGTCCATTCTCATCCCTCCGTAATGACATGTCCGTGAAGATGACTGCGCAAGCACTCAAGGACGCACTGCAGAAAGTCGGCGTAGAGCCAGTCCTTTTGGAGTTTGCCGAAGTGGATCCAAATGCGCCCGCTCCTTCAAAAGAACCCAAGGGTCAACAAGAGCCAAAGGCAAAGAAGGAGTCGTCTGATAAGAAGAGTGCTAAAAAGGAGAGACGTTGCTGGCCTTGCAGTGGAAGAAAACGGAAAACTTTCCCAATTGGTATACGGATGTCATTGTACTTTCCGAGATGATTTCGTACTACGATATTTCGGGGTGTTATATTCTTCGTCCCTGGTCCTATAAAATGTGGGAACTCATTCAGCTGTGGTTTAATGAACGCATCCAAGACGATCTGGGAGTCGAAAACACATACTTTCCCATGTTTGTCTCGAAGAATCGACTCGAAAAGAAAAGGATCACGTGGAAGGCTTTGCTCCTGAAGTCGCATGGGTGACCAAATCAGGTGACGGAGACCTCGAAAATCCTATTGCCATTCGTCCAACCTCTGAAACGATCATGTACCCCGCTTATTCCGACTGGATTCGCAGTCACCGAGACCTTCCTCTCAAATTGAACCAGTGGGCGAATGTTGTGCGTTGGGAGTTCAAATATCCAACTCCTTTCTTGCGAACTCGTGAATTTTTGTGGCAGGAAGGACACACTGCTCATGCTACATTTGAAGACGCAGAAAAGATGGTAATGGATGCTCTTGAACTGTATCGCCAAGTATACGAAGACTTGCTCGCCGTTCCTGTAATTCCTGGATACAAGACTGAGGCGGAGAAGTTCGCCGGGGGCTACCGAACCACCACGGTAGAAGCGTACGTTACCGGGTCAGGTCGTGCTATTCAGGGTGCAACATCCCACCATCTGGGTCAAAACTTCGGAAAGATGTTTGACATTACGTTCCAGGATGAAAAGGGAGAAACTCAGACCGTCTGGCAGACATCCTGGGGCCTGACAACACGAACATTAGGGGTGATGGTAATGGTGCACGGTGACGACACTGGTTTAGTTTTGCCTCCTCGGGTTGCCCCATTGCAAGTGGTGATTGTACCAATCATCAGCAAGAATCTGTCTGTCGCCGATGCCAATCCGTACTGCGAAGCGATTCGAGCGGATCTAAAGGCGAGTGGTATTCGTGTGAAGTACGACGATCGCGACCTGTACAATCCAGGATGGAAGTATAACCACTGGGAACAAAAGGTGTCCCAATCCGCATTGAGGTCGGTCCACGTGATATTGAACAGAAGAGTGCTCGCATTGTCATCCGTCACAATGGCGAAAAGGCGGATTTCCTGTGGAAGGTCTTGGCGCGCTTCTCAAAACTAAGTTAGATGAAATCCAAAGCGATATGTTCACGAAGGCGAAAGCAGCGCGCGACTCACACGTGGTGAAAGTAACTGAATGGAAGGACTTTGTGCCGAACTTGGAAAATCACAACCTTGTGCTCACGCCCTGGTGCGGCGGGGAACACCAAGATTGGGAAGACTGGGTGAAGAAGACGAGCCGAGAGGAAAGTTTGAAGAATTCTGGCCAAGAAGGTGAAGACGAAAAGACTGCAACGAGTGCTGCTGCGAAAACGTTGTGCATTCCTTTCAATCAGCCGGAGTTGCCAAAGGGCACGATGTGCTTTGCCAGTGGCAAAGAGGCTACATGCTGGGTGTTGTGGGGTAGATCTTATTAAAGAGTGTGTAGAATCATTCATTATTCAACGGAATAGTTTACTGTCCAATATACGGTCGTAGAGGTCCAGCAACGAAGCAAAAAGCCTCGTAAGTTGGTCAGCCTAAAGACCGCCCGGCGTTCTACAGTTGAAGCAAAGCGGGCTTATCGGGGTTTCTGATAGTGCTGGATCATTTTCGAAAAGGCATTGCGTAGAAAAAACATGTCGATCACTTTGTTGCTGGCGACAGATGTCATGTGATCTCCCCAGGGACAAAGGTTTTGTGAAAAGGAGTCTGCGCCAGCAAACATTTGTAGGAAGTTGTTCACCTTGCTCACATTCCAGTTCCCGAGGGGAGTTGAACAACAGCGCTGACGAAAACATGTAACGCATGTCTGTTACATTACTCACGTCCCATGAATCGATATTTTGAGCAAACTTGCTTGCTCCGTAGAACGTGTAGCCCATGTTACTGACTTTTGAAACATTCCATGAGCCAATATCCTTGTTAAACGACGAAGCATCTTCGAACATTCCTTGCATCCTAGTCACTCGAGATACGTCCCAGCCTCCTATGTCTTTGTTGAAGGCCGTGTTTGATGCGAACATATACTGCATGCTGGTCGCCGAGCTAACGCTCCATTCACCAATATCCTCGTTGAACGTAGCAGCGGCAGGATTGCGCAGTCCATCGAACAGATATTCAAACGAATCCACCTTTTGGACTTGCCAAAGTCCGATTGGATGGCCATAGATTTCTGCGACGGCCGAAGAATCAGAGTTGTCAGCTAGATAGGCATCGACCGCTTGCTTCAGTTCGTCGTAGTTCTCGAACTCTTTTGGGCAAAGTCCACAACTGTAGCCGCGGGCGATGTAAGCGCGGGGAAGCGAACACAGGACTCGGTGCATACTCCTCCTTCAAAGTTTCTGACATAAAAGGTCCGACGGAAGATATTTCCTTCGCATCTAAGATCGCAAGGGTTCAAAAGAGAGCAGGGTCTAGCTCATTTTGGGCCCACGCCCGTGATAGGACCAACGATGCGCCAAGTACAGTGATAAGTCTCATTTATTTGCCTGCAAAGCAATGTTTAATACGTTAGTATTGTGTGCTTGTACACGATTATTCGTTGACATGCTATGAAGAAATTTTCCGTAGACTCCGATGTGAATCGCTGCCCTATCTTACCTTTCTTATTTTAAAGTGTCTACGAACAGCAGAAAAAAATGAGATGAATGTTGAACGCTTGTCTTAAACCGAGATCTTTCGTCCCAATTCATTCTGCTAATACTTCTGCTAATACTTCCACAACTTCATGCGTGTGCAGACTTTTAGGATTTTGTTGCCGACAAAAACTTTTGAATTTCTTTATTGTGCTATAGAAACCGTTATCTTACCGTTAAGTCCCTATAAATAAATAATGGTGTGTCTTTGTGCGGGACACGCGTCTTCCGTTCTTCGTTGTTCGCGTTCCTCTTGTTGTCTGCCACTAATTACAACTGCCCGCAAATCTATGATGAAACTATGAATACCTTTTAGTCAGAAGTCGGATATGAACGCGACAAAGAAGTAGACGAACCAGCAATTCGAATTGTAAACTGTTTCACGTTACAAAGTCTAGGAATCTCATCAGTACCGGATTTTTCCTCATTTGCTTTCTATGCTCATTATTTGATTTCAATATTGAGAGCAGCTAAGCCGACAGCGCGACCCAGAAGGCCCTTGGTAGCTTTGGCTGGTGACTTGTATTGCTCATCTTTTTTCGGCCACGTAACACCAATACGTTGGTCACGACAAGACTGCTATGAGTTTCATCATTTCTCGTGAACGAGCGCAGGGTCATTTGTCGTAACCGTCAATCTCCGATCCTGTCGCACTTTTACATGGACCTGGTCATCCACGATCGAAGCCGTATATTGATCCCTGTCAATTCAATGACAACTTGAAACGGGTCCATGATATTTGGGGCAATATCAATGCATTGATGTCACTGGTGAACGCCTCGTGAATCTCCCGGTGATGACGCTGCGCGTAGTACAAACACATGGCGGCCAGCTGCGCTGGCCACCGGCTGTCCTCATTGAGGGCTGGCCAAAGGACAAGTATCCCCAAGCATCGGGAAGGTGCATGTCCACAAATCCTACAAATTCTTGTTGTTTTGGATCCCACCGATATTGTGGCTGCCAAGTCCAGTTGACCGAACCTTGTTTCTCAACTCGACTGAAATTGATGCGAAACGGGTTCAACGATTGGATTGGATCGAGCGACACCTTTTCTCTGATGTCTTTGCGAGCAAACAAATCCGAGAATGCGAGTTTCATTTCCACAGTCCAAAGAGCTCCCCGTGTCGGGTGATTGAGCTGACCGGAAATCACTCGAGTGGTTGTTTCCTGATGATACACTTCATAATACAGGGATCGGAAGGATCTGTGGCAACCCGTCCCGAGTGTTCTTGGCCTCCATCCCAATAAGGCTTGTCCATGAGAAGATTCCACGGAGTGTTCAAGGCATTGATTTCGAGTTCTTTGTAGTCGTGATTCCAACTCGTAGTACTTTTGTCGTCATCATCACGGTATCCAACTTGTACAAAGACTTCAAAATCCGAATCCTTTTGATAAATGGGTTGATTCCGTTCTGTAAAATGCGCTTCCGTGGGCAAGCCATCCTTTGGATGCAATATGGCACAAATATACAAATAGTGGTCATCGTACAGAGCTTTGAAAGCTGTAAAGGAATATGGACGGAAGGCGGCCCGTCCTTGCCTTGAATATCCCCAAATGCATCACTCCAGGGCACGTTTCGCCACACTTCTTTCTCCAAATCGCCATCGATCGGGAAGGGTTGCGTGACACGCTGTGCGACGTAATGCCGTGGGTACCACACATAAGGGTCAAACGAGTTCACTACGGCCGGCATGAGCACACAAGAATAATAATATTGGAACCGATACCAGTAACGTTGTCTTTTCATCATCTTCATCATCGTTATTTGTTGTTAAAAGGAAAATGATTTTCGTTTTTTTGTTGTGTTGAGTCGATCCGTGAAAGACATCACCGGTACTCCAATAACAGGGTGACGTACCGCGGCGTCTGGAGGGCGCACGAGCGGTAAGGTTAGCTCGGAGTGGTGATGCTTGCGGACGCATCATCGCAAAACCGACAATTAACCCGTTTTGTTTTGAGCCGTCGGATTCGACATCACACACATACCAGGTACAGTCACACATCACCATCAACGCCCTTTATAATTAATCGGCTTTCAACATCATCGAATCTTCTTTTTTCATCTTCTTGTGCTCGGCTAGCTGTGACCAACACATTATCATTAGCGAGCACAGCTATTTATTTGTTTCATGAAGCCCTTACATTGTTTCATTTTATTCGTTTTAATTCTTGATTCAAGTTGCTTGTCGTCCAGCCTACACTTTCGATCGGAATCTCGAGCGGCAGCCAAAGGATTGGTGCGTCCATTCACTACGACTCTCTACTCATCGAGCGGTGACGACAAAACAGCCGACTCGACACAGCCAACATCCGACGATACTACATCGATTCAACGAGGAGGCGCAACTTCAAAAGCCATGCCCGAGACAAGTCTTCTGTCACGTGCTCGTCAGGCCGTGTTTCCCATTTACGGCAATCACGAAATCACCAAGTTCTTGCTCATTGGTTCCATCAAATTCTTTGTGATTTTAGCTCTCACATTGACACGTGATACAAAGGACACGTTGATTGTCACCCAGTGCGGAGCCGAAGCGATTGCGTTTCTCAAGATTTACGGCGTATTGCCGGCTGCTACGGCATTCATTGCTCTGTATTCCAAGCTTTCCAACAATGTTGGAAAGAAAACGCTATTTTATGTCACATGCATTCCGTTCTTTGTGTTTTTCGCTCTGTTTAATGCGTTCATCTACCCGAATGCCGAGACCTTGCTTCATCCCAGTCTGGAAACGGTGCAGCGATTTCTTCCGGGTGGAGCTGCATCCAGCGGCATGGCCGTTTTGGCGAAAATCTTCACTCACTGGACATCCGCACTCTTTTACATCATGTCGGAAATATACAGTTCGGTATCCGTGGGTCTATTGTTTTGGCAGTTTGCCAACGATGTTGTTTCGGTCGACCAGGCGAAGCGATTCTACCCTTGTTTGCACAAATGAGTGGCTTAGCACCTGTCGTGGCGGGCCAGTATGTTGTACGATATGCGAGTAAAGCACCCGATTTCGCTGCCAGTTTGAACCGTCTCACCACAGCGGTCTCGTTTTCGGGGATCATGATTTGTTTGTTTTATCGATTGAGCACGGGGTATGTGGAGCGAACGGAAAGTGCGCCACCCGCGGAAGCAGAAAAATCAAAGCAACAAAAAAGAAGAAACCGAAAATGTCCATGGTGGAATCAGCCAAATTTTGGCCAACAGTCAGTACTTGCGTCTTATCGCCATGTTGGTGTTGGGCTATGGACTCAGCATCAACTTCACCGAGATCATGTGGAAGTCTCTGGTAAAGAAGCAATATCCGAATCCTTTGGATTACCAGCGATTTATGGAAATTTCTCGTCGGCAGTCGGACTGAGCACTTCCATCATTATTTTTTTTGGCGTACACGTTATTCGACTTTTGGGATGGAAAGTGGGTGCCATGGCAACACCTGCCACCATGGCAGTCTTGGCGGCTCCTTTCTTTGGATGCATCTTCCTTGGTCTCGACAGTCCTTCTAGGCTCCATATTGCGGTCATTTTGGTACAATTCAAAGTTTGTTGAGCAAGACGGCCAAGTATGCGCTATTTGACCCTACAACTCAGGTACGTCATGAAGAATGGTTTGAGCTTCACCTCTTGTCGGTCTTGTCTCAATGTTTTCTGTTGTTTCCTTTAAGATGGCATATATACCTCTTGACGACGAGTCCAAGATAAAAGGAAAAGCCGCTATTGATGTTCTTGGCTCGCGCCTTGGAAAGAGTGGCGGTTCGTTCATTCAACAGGGTCTCGTTCTAATCTTTGGAAACATTATCAACGCTGCTCCAGTAGTCGGAGTCATCTTCTATGGAGTTCTATTAAGCTGGTTAAGCGCTGCCAATCGCCTCAGTGGCCTTTTCCTGGCACAGACGGAAATACAAAAAAGCGGATATGCTGGAAGCTGAAAACGCCAAAAAGAATCAAAGAAAGAAAAGTAATTGGAATATATAAATGGTAAGGCAGTATGTGTGAAATATAAAGGAAGGATATTCTTGTAGACTCGATTTATGATTTCGCTGGCTTCGTAATGACTTATTGGACAGCAGTTGTTCTCCAATGTTCAGGAATCAACTCGTCCGGGATACCAATAGGGTGACGGAAGGAATTTTTCAAATGCATATCACTTTGATAAGGCTTGTCGACGAACATGATAGCTTTATGAGGCACATTTCTGCTAATGTAACGCTTGTCGTCCAATGGATGGGGGCGCTTGCGGTAGCCCAAAGATACTTCATAAACATATGAGCCAGTTTGGCTATCTCGCTCTCGTTTGAGGACATGGCAGTAAAGCATCCCGTCAGTCCAGAATGTCGGTTCGCTCCATTCAATTGGTTCGTATTCGTTTACATCCCACTGGCCTTCGAAGCAGACAGTTGCCAAATTACTCGGATAAGGATCTGTCTCTTGCTCCTCGATTGTTCGAAATGGCTGAGTGAGGTCCATATCCGACGGATAAACGTAGGGCTTGTGTTCGGTTCCCAAACCGTGATATGGTTTTGCCAAGCAGCTTCCCATTCTGGGCCATAATCGAGGAATAATTCTTCACCCGGCTGGATGTCTCGGAGTGCGACAACATCCAGAATTAAAGCTCCGGGGTATACCATCTCCCAAAACTTCTCCATTGGTAAATCTAGCCAGTGCCTGTGGTTCTGGGAATTGGTCGACCACTGCAATTTGACATTTGGCTTTTCCGAGTTGTGATTGATGAGACCGACACCAGGTCCGTACGGAAACAATAGTACGCTCGAGCCCGAGGGCTGCAAGCAGTAGTTCACAAACAGCGCTTCTGGTTCCTGCTTTCCAAAGTCCGCGCGGTTCTTAAAGGTCTGAAGAGGTGCTGGCGCGACAACACTGCCTCTGGGTAAAAAAGCGGCGAGCAAATGCACCTCTTCCCATCTCTGGGTCGACAGCTTGGCGAATTTCAATATGATCGATGCACATACCATGTTTTCGGATCCATTCAGGAGTATGAACAGGAGCTACATACTCCGTATCAGCGCTATACTGCCAGTCTCCATAGTCAATCGTAATTTCCGAGCCGGCGGCGACATCTCTTCGCGCCTTGGTAGTTACACCATAATAATGAGTGATAGCACCAGCTCCAGGATTCTGGTCGCGTTTCAGACCAGCGTTCGTATGCACTTTGAATGGTACGAGCTCGGCTGCATTCACCGAATCCGGCATGGTATTGAGAAGTGTCGCGACTCCTTCACAAGCACCTCTAGAATACTGTCCTTCGTAGCTCCCCATGAAGACACTTCCTGCCCATGAATGAGTCACAAAGTCCGTATCGGGTGGTGTATCCGCCACATACACGCAAATGTCCGGCATCGATTGCGTTTGTTCACCTTTGGCAATATCGATCGCAGTGAAGATTCCTAGACCACTTCGCGGGATGGCACTTTCCGCGAGAAAGAAACGACATTCTTGTTGCGCTTGGTCCATGGCCTGCTGGTTACTTCCGCGTGTCATTGAAGTCAAGTTCCTTGAATACGATGATAACTGACTAATGGTAACGAGGCCTGCCACCATCGCCAGCAAAAGAATTTGATGACGAAAGACATATCCAGCCAGGTCTTTCACGCGTACAGCAGCAGATCGGGGTCGGGGAAAGGATATCCTCACCATGGTTACTACTTTTGATTTGTATGAATGGTTGCCTTGTATCCAGTTGTATTGCACTCGCAATCTTTCGGAATGAATCTTTTGATTTGTGTCGAAAGAGAACCGTGTTGGATAAAACTTGAAACGCATGAAAGTTGAGTATACTAGTAGTATCCTTCATACTCAGTTAGCGTTTCCTACTTACATAGAACATCGTTGAATATTTTGAAATCATGACGCCGTTGCCTAAGTAAATGGTTGAAACGGCATAACAGTGTCGACTGACACCGGATACATTATGTACGACTACTTGATATCCTCAATCCTAATAATGGTGTTGAAAAGAAAACAAGCTTGTTCATAGTTCAATCGTATGTTGGATGGATGAATGAATAAATAAATAAATAAATAAATAAATAAATAAATAAATAAATAAATAAATCGCAATGACAAGACGCAGCCGTGTCCAAAAGATGAGCTTATGATTTCAAAAGAGAAGCTAAACCAAAGAAAGACCTCATGGCATTAAGTTTTGATGTACTGGTATAGATAGAAAGAATAAAATAAAGACTAGTCTACTAAAAAATACTCCGTACAAATAGATCTATGCCTCCATTCAATCGTTCCTCTCCTTCCACCATCCATTCAAAATGTGCTTTGCTTGTTTGGGTGGAGATTAAAATCTCCGGTTTGTGTTTGTCATTATACAGACTGCAACAGCCTCATCAGCCAAGCGTCAACAAGACGCTTAACCTCCGAAACCGTACAAGGTCTTGCCCTGACGCTTGAGGGCGTAAACAACGTCCATGGCCGTAACAGTCTTTCGGCGGGCGTGTTCGGTGTAGGTGACACTGTCACGGATCACGTTCTCCAAGAAAACCTTGAGAACACCACGGGTCTCTTCGTAGATGAGACCAGAGATACGCTTGACACCACCACGACGAGCGAGACGGCGGATGGCGGGCTTGGTAATACCCTGGATGTTATCGCGAAGAACCTTTCGGTGACGCTTGGCGCCTCCTTTCCAAGGCCCTTGCCTCCTTTACCACGACCAGACATGATTGATTTCTTTTGTTTTTGTTTGAAAAGACTTGAGTTGCTTTGCAACGGATTATGAGACAATGGTGCGCTTTGGAGAAAATCGACCTCTCGTCTCGTGGTGGAGGTAAAACGCGTGGCCTTGTACATACGTGTTCTTGGTACTACTTCTACGTGGGAATTGTGGCGCGTAAACGTTTGTAGAATTTGTACGAGAACAAAACAGGTTCGATCTCGCGATTTGACGGGACAGGAATATCTGTTGGGTCGTGTACATAGCGTCACTAGTGTCTCGTGTCGAAACGATGAAAGGATTTTCTTTTTTTGAGTTTGGATGTTGATCGAAGTTTCAAAACAGCACATCACCACTTCATTCGCAAGTCGCAGTTAGTAATTTGATACGAAGGTCGTATTATTTTGTCTTCTTCTCGCAAGTAGAAAAATCCGTTCTTTGCTTATCCTTTTGTTTACGTCAATTTGTTTCCAGCTCTCCTTCTCTCACTATTTGAGCGCAAAGAAAGTTCTACAGTCATGAAACTGGATGTGTTCCGTTCTTGGTGTTCCAGTCAAGGAATAAAGTCTTCTCTCGAGATACGTCAGGGCGACGATGGATATCGCTACACAGTTCTAGCCCCAAATGTAAAGCCCTACGGTCATATCAATCTGCTGCGGGTTCCTACTCGCTCTTGCTTGATTGCCGACAGCTCCGAACAGTTGGCCGACCGCCTCGAATTCGAAAAGAATCTGGGCAGCGAGTCCGAATACGCTCCCTTTATCGACCTTTTGCCACCCATCGAGTCGTTTCAACAGAATCTGCCTCGTTTTGGAAACCGGATCGTCTGGTCCCCATCGAAGCTGCCGACGGCGGAGCTTTGTCAAAATGTTGCAAGCCGACGACCCGCGTGTGAATTCCCCATTCGTTGATCCTTGGGCTTTAGCATGCGTCGATTCTCGATGTAACTTCTTACCCGATAAGCGTTACTGCTTGACACCAATCCTTAACATGATCAATCATCGGTCATCGGTTTCAACCCGAATGCGAATTGATTCCGCGGAAGGCCTCGATCGACTCAACTTGGACATTGACGCAACGACACTTCCCAAAGTAATAAGTCATGGCTCGAGCGTCTAGTCAATCCACCAAGTGATGAGGTCTTTATATCGTACGGCGATTTGACGAATCTGCAAACTCTCTTGAACTATGGCTTTGTCGATGAAGAGAATCCGCACAATACAGAGGAACTTGAGGTGCGTATGATCCGTCAAAAGCAATTACTGTGACAATTCGTTCCGATGGATCAATCGACGAGCAGAGCCTCGGAAAGCTGCGACAGAGTCTTGCCAACACGGCAGAATCGGATATCCTGCAGAGCTTGCCCGATGAAGAGAAAATCCTCTACTTTTCGTTTCGCCACGTAATGAGGAAGAAGTATTCGCATTAATTGCAGGAGAAATCGAACTGGCTAAAGACAAAGCAAACAATGGCATTGACCTAGTCTCAGGTGACGATATAATGACACAGTACTTGAGGGGCGGGTGAATGTCCTGCAATCCGCTACCAACACGATCAAAGAGAAGTTCCCACAGCTACTTTAAAATGAAAATAGGCGCACAAGCTAAAGTAAATACAAATTGATTAGTCCGTTTATCTACATTCAATTCAAATCTACCGATTGAGGTTGCAAAGTTGCGGCAATAGAGATGGTCCAAGTCAGTCGTGAAAGTCCAGCCGGCGCCGCTCCGAGATTCCATTAGAACATAAGATAACCAGCAAACAGAACTTTTCAACGATCCTGGTCAAAATGAATTTAAGCGCTGCTGGAGAACTTGGTCACGGCCTTGGTTCCCTCAGAGACGGCGTGCTTGGCCAATTCACCGGGAAGCATGAGGCGGACAGCGGTTTGGATTTCTCGGCTGCTGAGGGTGGCCTTCTTGCTATAGGTCGAGAGCTTTCCGGCCTCAGTAGCAATGCGCTCGAAAATATCGTTGATGAAGGAGTTCATGATAGACATACCCTTCTTGGAGATACCGGTGTCAGGGTGAACCTGTTTGAGCACCTTGTAGATGTAAGAAGAGTAAGTCTCCGTGCGCTTCTTGCTCTTGGTCTTGGTGCCGGCAGCCTTCTTGGGTGCCTTAGCAGATTGCTTGGAGGGTGTCTTGGCCATGGTGAAAGAGTTTGAAAATGAAACAACAAGAAGGAATGACTTGGAATTGTGTGCTCTGCTCGTTGACCTTGTGTGTTGCCTGCTTCGGCCTTCGGACGAGCTTTTCTGGGAGCTGCGTAGGTGTTGTACGAGCTTCCACGGCTGGTAACGTTTCTACACGCTCTGCACAGACATTGGGCCATCTACGTCTTGCTGCCACACCGGTTCGAATTCGTTGGCGCGCTCTTGGTAGAAAAATTACCGTTAATTTCTACGGAAGATCTACTACGTAGTACCTTATGAATTGAGTGCCGGAGAACACGAACGAGGTCATTCTTGTAGATGGCGTCATCAAATGACCGTTCGTCATGCTCTCCATGAGTCCCGCATCCTGTGTTCACGGGTCGCAAGCTTGCTATGGCCATCGTATTTCATTGCTTCGTTATACTATTATTTCTACGGCCAATTGGTCATCTCTTGATAGTCTACAGCAAAATGCGAAATGGGTTCGTTTCTAGACGAAGAGGCGTGTGAGAATCCCAGGTATAGTCGAAGAATTTTACCCTCAATGACACTTTTAATTTTGTTGAACGCGAATGTTATTAAATTAGAACGATGAAGTCTTTGTGGGTAGGAAAACACCGTGGATGAAAAATTGACAGAGTGTCTCAAGAAGCGATCAGACGGAAATCTGATTAGTCTAGTCGAGAAGTTCAATGATGTTCCGCTTGACGCATGAAATGACCAATCGTCTCGACTGTTGGTCGTTTTGTTTCGTTTTACACTTGCACAAACTAGTGGGGCTCTATCACCTCTTCTCGTCGAGGGCGTCAAATGAGCCAGAGGTGGATGGTTTCGCTGTGCTAGTTTATCCTGATTTTTGAGTCAATTAAGATTCGATGGAGGGTCTAGATTCCTGGGGATTAATCGTTATCCTTCCTTGACGACGACGTCGCTCATATCTGAGAGTGCTGATGCAGCTTTCGAGTTCGAGCACGGAATGCTCTGTCGTTGTCGTCCATCGCAGTATTTCTATCATGCTCAAGGACGTTTCCCACGTTCGAGCAGACGGTTGCATCAACGATCTTTTGACGCGGCGAAGAAGGTCAGTGGTTTTACAAAAGCTGTAATGATAATCTGATAATTCAATGTTATAGATCTAATAAGAACTTAATAATAAACAACTCGGAATTGCAATGTAGAAACAAGATGCAGGAGAGGCTTTGTGGGTTTGGGTGGAGGTAATAACCTCCGGTTTTGTGCTGTTCATTCAGCGGGCGGTTGTCTGTTTAAGAACGTTCTCCGCGGATACGACGGGCCAACTGGATATCCTTGGGCATGATAGTAACACGCTTGGCGTGGATGGCGCACAAGTTGGTGTCCTCGAAAAGACCGACCAAGTAAGCCTCAGCAGCTTCTTGGAGGGCAAGGACGGCAGATCCCTGGAATCGGAGGTCGGACTTGAAGTCCTGAGCGATCTCACGGACAAGACGCTGGAAAGGCAACTTGCGGATGAGAAGGTCAGTCGACTTCTGGTAACGACGGATCTCACGAAGAGCGACGGTTCCGGGTCTGTAACGGTGGGGCTTCTTGACACCACCAGTGGTGGGGGCAGACTTACGAGCCGCCTTGGTGGCAAGCTGCTTACGAGGGCCTTTCCTCCGGTACTCTTACGAGCGGTTTGTTTGGTACGAGCCATGTTTGAAGTTGTTTGCGAAAGTCTTTGAATTGATGATCAACAGAATTTTGTGAGACGTAGTGCAAGGGTGCGGAGGAGGAGGAACAGAGACAGCGCGGGTGGGAATGTTTTTGCTTCGGTCGTTCCGCCGCTTCTACAGGAACCGCCTACCAGGAGCTACATACGCAATCTCAGTACGGTGAGCTGTGTAGAACTCGGGCGCAGTTTTGTGCGTATCAATATCACTGTAGCATACAAAGTCCATCGTAGGTAAGATACACATTCCACGAGAAAGTGGCAAGATGACTGTTGAACGACAGGCGCGCGCCAAGTAGAGTCTGTGTACTTTTGTACGGAGCTCTACGTGCTGTACGAAGTCCTTGACGTACAAACTCTGGCTCGGGCGGACCGACGCGACGTGCAGCAACAAACACTTCGATCTCAGCTTCATCTCATAATCCGAATCCGTTGCAAAGCAACTCAAGTCTTTTCAAACAAAACAAAAGAAATCAATCATGTCTGGTCGTGGCAAAGGAGGCAAGGGCCTTGGAAAGGGAGGCGCCAAGCGTCACCGAAAGGTTCTTCGCGATAACATCCAGGGTATTACCAAGCCCGCCATCCGCCGTCTCGCTCGTCGTGGTGGTGTCAAGCGTATCTCTGGTCTCATCTACGAAGAGACCCGTGGTGTTCTCAAGGTCTTCTTGGAGAACGTGATCCGTGACAGTGTCACCTACACCGAACACGCCCGCCGAAAGACTGTTACGGCCATGGACGTTGTTTACGCCCTCAAGCGTCAGGGCAAGACCTTGTACGGTTTCGGAGGTTAAGCGTCTTGTTGACGCTTGGCTGATGAGGCTGTTGCAGTTTGTATTCTGCTTTGTTGCACAGTGACAAACACAAACCGGAGATTTTAATCTCCACCCAAACAAGCAAAGCACATTTTGAATGGATGGTGGAAGGAGAGGAACGTTTGAAAGGAGGCATAGATCTATTTGTATTTTTTTAGTGGACTAGTCTTTTATTTATATTCGATATATTATTCTTTTTTCGTTTAGGTTGTCAATTGAGTTCCTTCTTCTGGCGCACACTGACTTAATAGCTTGCGTTTGTTGTGTTCGTCCTGGGATTGAGTTTGTGTCGACGGGCTTTCGCAGTTCTTCCCTTTGAAAGAATTTATTGCCAATTGCATGCCTACCGGTAGTCGACTACGTCGTCAAGGTATCAATGCTGTGAATCATTCCTGCTCAAGTGGCTTTCGGTAATAAATGTCATATGTCGTAACACGAGGTGCGATCCCGATCGATGACGAATGATAATGATGTTCTTTACGTACTCCTAAAGAACTTCTTACCATGAAGTAACACCTTCATTTCGTTATCCAACATGCCGATTAACTCATGTGCAGTTGCACGCTGCATGCGCGGTCTGCCGAGTCAATCATCCCTTTCGTCCGCAGGTCCCTAAAGCCCAAGCTCGCTTTTAGAAGAGAGTTGTCCGCTTGGAATGGGAATAGTCCGAGGTAATGAAAGGATGACCATCTATCTTTATTTAATTCTATCGATTTCGAAGATGGTTCCGCAACAGCTGGTGTGAGTCTTCTTTGCTCGTTACTTCAATAGTCTAGCTAGATGAGATAAAGAACAATTCTTGTTGCGCGTTGCCGCCACCCTCTAGCTTTCGACCTGTCTGTCCGGTAGTCAGCTCTGGCCCTTTCCTCATCAAGGTAAATTGCGTCAGTAATATTCGACGCAACGTTTTACTGCAAGTTCTTCCATCGGCCCCTCGTTCTTCCGGCAAACAATTTATCATCAACAAGGCAATTCCTACGATACAATTCAACAGTAGATCACGAACGCAATGACAGAGCTTATGCAAGCAAGACGGACTGCAACGGCGACCTCATGTACGCGATCACGAAGGACGAGGCAAAACGCCTCGTCAGAATCCTTGCTGAGAAATTGCCTTCTGCAATCGGCCGTCGTGTTTTACCTCGTTGCGTCGATGCAGGTTTCTCCGGGAATTTCCTTGACGAACGTTCGAAACTTTTATAATACTCGAGCGTTGAGCGTCATTGAATTTCGCTCGAGTCGATTTAATAGCAGAGACACGAAAAGGAGTGTTTCAAAGGCACTGGCGACCACCGAGGGATCGTTTCAAGATCCACCGTTTGTTTCGGCAAACTTTTCGCGGATACAGACGCTCGGAGAACGCCTAGCTAGAGCA
This sequence comes from Fistulifera pelliculosa, assembly GCA_026008555.1. Lineage (NCBI taxonomy): Eukaryota > Bacillariophyta > Bacillariophyceae > Naviculales > Stauroneidaceae > Fistulifera > Fistulifera pelliculosa. The sequence goes on from BROJ01000475.1 coordinate 144,696, forward strand.
CTACAGCAACAAAATCACCTGGAGGCATACCCGACTCTAAAGGAGATGATAAGAATACTTGGTCAAACACAAGGGAGTGACGGCGAACGAATATCAATTTGTGAATACGTGGACGCTGCTATTCAGACGTTTACTCGAAGCGCTTTTACAACAGTGGTCCAAATTCATCGATGAATGATAAAAATACGCAGCGAAGGATTATTTTGGGTTCAAAGGCTATTTATTTGCAACTGCAGTCTGCCGCTCTCGTTTCGCCCTACAACACTGTCCCCAGAACACAATGCTGGCAGCATTGCGGGCTTTGACTCAACTCGGTGAATCTCAAATCAGTAGCAAAGACGGAAACAATGAGGAACTTCGCAGCTTGGATCTCGCCTTCCGGATATTGCAGCGATTGATTACGGGTGTAGGAGTGAGACTCCAAACGAATTCTCGACGCGCTGCGTTGTCAGAAAAGGATTTCAACGTGGTTTTAAATGCATTTTCAAACGCTGGAAGAATGGACATGGCTCATCGAATAGTTGCCTTGCAAGAACGGACGCCAAGTGCTCCTCGGCTATCAAAAGTCACGTACTCTATTCTGCTGAAGGGTTACGGTAGGATTGGCGACGTTAGCCACGTTGACTTGCTCGTCCGCAGTGCTGAGCAAAATGGCATCGTGCCGGATACCATCTTGCTGAATAGTCTCATAGATGCGTACATCAATTGCAATGAGCTGGGAAAAGCACGTGCGATTTTTGATCAGATGCAACCGGATGCGAACGTTCACCCATCAGTGTTCGCCGACCACACAAGCCCCGAGCGAATTTGCGAACGTTCAACATCATGATGAAAGGTCTTGCCAACATTGGTGATACAACCTCAGCGCTCTTGCTGGCTGACAAGATGAAACAACAACGAAAATGGGATTCGGTGACAACCAACACGCTTGTACATGCCGCAATCGTAGCCAAAAAATATGACATGGCCGAAGACATGCTAAGGGAGCGCACCTTTCAAGCGGCGAACGACAAGGAGTATCCTCAGCACCCGAATGTCGAAGCTTACACTGAGCTTCTGGATGCATATGCTAAAGATGGGGAACTTGGCAAAGCCGCTTGCTTATTTGAATCGATGAAAGAACGATCCGTACAAGCGAACGAATTCACGTACACATGCTTCATTGCAGGTCTTGCTGGACAAGGAGAGATAGAAGAGGCAAAGCAAATGCTTGCTTTGATGGTTTCATCCGGGTTGCGTCCCACATCGGTTACCTGCAGTGCGTTCATATCAGCAATAGTTGCTTCCAGTGAGGATTTAGAAGACGCTGATGATTTGGATTTAAAAGTTGATCAAGGGTGCACCATTCTCCGCGTCTTTATGAAAAGTGGGATCCGTCCAAACGCGGCTACGATGGCAACTATCGTCGAAGCGATGGGCAGATGTAGGCCACCAAGAGTGTCAGAGGCGCTTGTTTTGGTTGAGAAGCTGGAGAGTGACAAAATAATTCCAGTTGCCAATCCAAAGGTGGTAACGGCGGTGATTCGTGCATGTGGTTCTGCAGGACAAGTTAGTGCGGCACTAGACGCCCTTAGGAGACTTGAAAAACCTGATTTGGTTGCGCTTAATGCTTTCCTTGCTGTTTGTTGCAGATGCAACAGCGAATCCACAGCGTTGCAGGTCTTTGACTTTTATTTTCGACAGAAGCGTTCCATTTATCGCATAGCTCCGGATGTCATTACGTATTCGACACTTATTTCATCGCTTATGACATCGAAGAAAAGTCTTCCGAAAGCCGTCAAGCTCTACTCTGAAATGAGGGAGCAGGAAAACGTGTTACCTGACAAAACTCTTATCGATATCATTCTGAAAGCAATGTTACGCATCGCGCCCTCAAGTACTTTGAGTAAAGATGAGACTCTATTTCTCACAAAGGTTTTGCAAGATGCAGAACTGATGACATGGGACACGGACCAGCTGGGCCGTCGAAAACGTGCAGTTCAAAACGTTCTTGCGGGCCTCCTCCGAGACAATCGGAAAAGGGATAAGGATGCGGATCGCCTATTTTCTTCTACGGATGGAGATGATCTTCTTCAGCGCAAAGGATGGAATAAGGTAGATTCTGGTTTCTCGCTTTGGGGAAGGGCTGGGGCAAATCCAGAATCCTCTAAAACTCTCGAAACTAGAAAGGATACTCCTGTCGACACGTTTTTGAGCAAGCACGGATGGAACGATGTAGATTCAGGGTTTCGTATTTTGTAAAATAGTAAACAGTTTTGACTCTCATAATTACTCTCGTGCAGAAAATGTCTCTCGGTCTAATACACTGAAGGTTAGCTTGTTTGGGATAACTAGGCGAGGTACGCCCTTCAACCGTGCGGGGCAAAACGAATCTCATCGTCGTCGCCCAGGTTCTTCGCTTGCTGCATTTCAACTTGCATTACGCCAACCTTGGTGTTGATGTCTTTATTCCGATTGAAAACCCCTTAATCAACCATTCAATCTCTGCTTTGCAAAAAGACTCAAGGCGGGTCCGCCTCGATTCGGCTCTTTCATTCCGCCGCAAAATGTCGTCCTTCTCTTCGAGCAACGCGGATTTTTCCGCTTTTCTTTTCCTCCTTTCCGGAATCTGCCAGCCTCTTATTATGACAGTATGCAAACAAGCAGGACTTGCCAATTCGGTCGCTCAGTTGTACATGTTTTTCTATTATTTAGGGCCAGCACTGGTGGTCGTAACCATCGGGTCGGAGCCGATTCCGGCCAAAATGGCAGTTTTGAAGGCTTGTGGAATTGCCTTTTTTGATATAATAGCCCAGGCATTGAACTATACGGGCGCCGGACTTGCCGGTTCGACCGTGTTTGCCGTAATATACAGTTCCGTGACGATATGGGTAGCAGTCTGCAGTCGATTTGTTTTGGGACGGACGTTGAATTGGACGCAGTGGCTTGCTGTATGGATTGTGTTCGGAGGACTAGCATTAACTACATTACAATCTGCTGAAATGGGGGCGAAGTAAAGACTGGGGCTTTTTTAGTTGTGCTTGGTTCGGCTATGCATGCCGGTTCCTACGTCTACTCGGAGGCGATCATGACACATGATCGACACCAGTTATCTGTTCGACAGAATACGGCAATTCAATCATTCTTGGCAACTATTGCTCTGGGTGTATGGCAGATCATTTACACTATTCCTCGCTGGCAGCAAATTGTGGTTGAGCCAATGACCGCGGCTGGGACGACCTGGATTGCTGCCATTATAATAATGGCAGGCTTTGGTCTTGCAAATCTCGTTCACTCCTCGCATTCTATCACACAATCAAGCATTACCCTGGAGGAGCAACCAGTGCGGGGTCATGAAAGGACTTCAGGCTGTGATTGTGTTCGTATTCACGCACATATTGTTTTGCGGAAGAGTTGGCGGAGAGGAAATGTGCTTCACATGGAGCAAGTCACTTGCGCTTGTAGCAGTTGTCACTGGAGTAGTCCTCTTTGCGGTCGAAACTGAGAAAGTGACGAAAGCGTCTGGGTACGCCAGAATAGACACGGAAGTAACCCGAAGACCAAACAATAGTCAACGTTTGAAGGTCAACGGTGGCGATGTAGCAGGACTCATGGTGGTATGAACATCTGATGGGGCACCCTTTCGGCTAGACGCTTTCGACTTTTGCGAAAAACGAACTGATGAACAGAGGTGAGATGTGAGATACGACTTCTGTCTTTGCACTTTGTGTACTTGTTCGATAGAAGACTCAAACAATAGGGACGGAGTATCACCATGGGCAACTGGGACGAAGTGAAACGATGCAAGGCCAGGCGCCACAAAAGTTATAGATTTGATTCCGGTTTCCATTCCCGCATTTTGCGCGCGCATGCACGACTTGATACTTTTCGTCGCAGTGCTGGTCACTATTCGTGATTTCTGAACTATAGCATTAAGTGTAGCGACGAAGACATTGGACTCAAGGAGGAATTAGGACTGTTTTGCATAGATCGTGGAACGTGGGAAAACCTCCATTTCCGCGATTGGAGACGATGGAATTAGGAAAGCAATCGTGACAAGCGGTCGCTTGATCTCAAAACACAACTCCACACATCATCTTCATTATTTTCTTAACGGAATAAAAATTGTATTAGATCCATCAACTACAGTATCAAATGAATGCACAGGAGATGCCCGATTCCTCAACCCGCATTGTTGTGAACGATGTTCTGCTTGGACGAGGAGGAGCAACAAACAATCACGAAGGAAACAAACGATACCGCACAATAGTATCCTTCCACCAGGCAGATTATCTTGCCGCAAAGAAGAAAGATAAAGTAGTTTTGCAAAGAAAATTGTTGCAATAGTCAAAGCAAACGGCGGACGCTTCTTAAAGCAGGACTCGCAACAGAAATGGGTGGAAGTGACCGACAAGAAAGCCACCGAAAAGACTAGTCAAGCTTTGCGAGAAGGACTCGACGTTCGAAATCACACTGTACGTCCACGAAAGCTTGCTCGTCGCTACTTGCAACCAATTGAATCGGGCCCGCAGGTAGTTGTAGCTGGATGGGTTGTTCCAGAGAAACCAGAGTCGACTGCCAAAGCTACAACGATTCCCGAGCTAAAGGAGGAAGCCTCGCAACCTAAGTCAAGCGTTGTCAGTTTGGATGGCGTAGCGGAGAAACATTAGACACTATTCCGAGCGACAGTCGGGGATTTCGTTGTCGTTGCATCCTGTATAGTTTTTATTCATTCATTGTAACGGAGTAGAACAAATTGCCGTCTCCGTAAGCCGATTGTATTCTAGGATAGACAGCAGCTCTTGCAGTATAGCCTTTAGTGCCGCTCTACTCGGCGTCTTCCATTCTGTGCTAAACTAGCACTCGCTTACATGAGGATTGCTATCATCTAGTGTTTCCACGTGCGGTTTTTGAGTTATGCCCAGATTGATCTTTGGGCCAAGAAGATAACGTGTCGTTTGGGCCACGACTCACATATAGATCGAACAGGCAACAAACAATCGGTTAGATGAATAGAATATTATAATGAACTATGCGACTTATTTTGCGCTGTTAAAGAAGTATTCTTGTGATTACGAAAAGAACTAAGCGAAGACGCTCAGTTGCGAAGCTCGACCATGGAAGGAGCACGACCTAGACCATTCGCCTGCGTTTCAGGGCAAACGTCAATGTCATGCTTGTCGTACGCATGTTTGTACCACGAAACAGTGCGGCGGATGCCTTCTTCGAACGTGATCTTGCTCTTGTACCCAAGAAGGTACTCCGCCTTGTAGGAGAGCAGCAAGTATAAGGGACATCACCCGGCTGGTCCGGCATGACGCGAATGATAGCGTCCTTCTCGGTATACTTTTGCACCATGTCGATAAAGTCTTTCAACGATGTACCGCTGCCCTTGCCCAGGTTGAAGATCTGGTACGGATAAGGCCGATCCACGGCGCGAACAACTCCATCCACAATGTCCGAAATGTAGGTATAATCGCGACTACTGCTGCCGTCTCCAAACTGTTGAATCTCCACTCCTCGACTAATTCGATCGATGAACTTGAATGGGGCCATGTCGGGGCGTCCACGTGGACCGTAGACAGTGAAGAAACGCAAGCCGGTGACGTTCAACTGGTAGAGATGATGATACGTGTAGGCGAGAAGCTCGCAGGCCTTTTGCTGGCAGCATAAGGTGAGACCGGATTGTCCACCACCTCATCTTCCGAGAAGAACGTAGACTTGGATCCACCGTACACTGAGGAACTGCTCGCAAAGACAAAGTTTTTGACTCGAATTTGGCGGATAGTTCCATCAAATGCGTAGTTCCCTTGATGTTACTGTGAATGTAGACATAAGGGTCTTGAATGGAAGGACGCACACCGGCACGTGCTGCCATGTGACAAACCCATTCGGGGCGTTCGTCTTCGAAAATTTGAAGCATCAAGCTTTCGTCACAAATGTCGCCGCGGTAGATTTTCAATCGCTTTTCGTCGTTGTACTTGAGCCGAAGGTTGGCCAAGTTCGACTCCTTGATGCGAATATCATAGTAATCGTTCATTTCGTCAATAATGACGACATCATCTCCGCGCTGCAAGAGGTATTCGGCGACGTGGGAACCAATAAAGCCCGCGCCGCCCGTCACCAGAACTTTCTTGTAACCAGTATGCGGCTCAATGGGTGTCGCCCATTTGGCCGTTTCGGATTCGTAGCTTAGAGATTCTTGGTTGCTGGAGCGTGAACTTTCATCGTCGCTGCTGCTATCAATTGGGCGAAGAGAAGGAACTTCCACTTGGGTAATGCTGTTGCTGTTCAATTTCATGTTGATTTATGACTGTCTTCAAATTTCAAGAGGACTGCTGGCGCGGTTACAGGCCCTGGTTCCTCCTGTGGAAAGAGAAAAGGAGGTTGAGGCATGCGTCGTATTTAGCGTTTCCGGAACAATTGTGCCCTCATTAACAGGGACAAGAATACATCTATTACTCGAGGAGATTCTAATTTTCGAAATGCGCAATAGGCAATCGTTACATTACATCCCGACACCTGCACGTCTGCCAAAGACGATGGCAGTCATTCGAAAATCGCACAAATAACGTGGTCAACTCTGTCTTACCTTTCACGAGATTGGCGGAAGTTGGTGTAAGGGAACGTTTTTACTGTTCAACGTCCTCTAACGAAGAGGAGCGATTGGGAACTATTACTTCAAGTCTCTTGATTCGACTTGATTTGTTTTGAATCTGTTCCAAAAGAACGATTTGTAATTATTTTGTGTGAAAAGAATGGCGACAAAAGTGACGCGGAATGAATTTTGAGGTCTCCCAAAAGACGACCGCGCACATCTTGGTGGCCCTGGCGCGGTACCGGGTAAGTACTGTTGCTGCTATTTACCAGTACGTCTTCTACGCGGCGCACTTGTTCTGGTCCACTTTTAGCACCAGTACCAGTTAGGTACAGAAGTTACACGAGCCACGAAATGGAATCTTCGAATCTCCTTTCTCGGAAGTTGCCACATCATAGCAAAAGAAAGCCATTCCAGGTCAGATCGCCAAGCTCCTGCGTTGTACTATCAAAGCTATATTGAAATAATATGACGTAATGCTGGTCATCACCAACTTCATTCCCAGCCACTCAGAAATCCATCGCCAACGCCAAGTGCAAGTGCGTCACACAAATTCAGTACGGTCGATCACGCGCTTTGAAAAAATTCAGAACAACGACAAGGTCGGAAGTTCTGAATGCGAGAATGGCATTTTGGTAAATTTTGATCGGGAAACGGCGTTTTGGTATATTTCTATTCAAAATGGAGTTACATTGGAAAGACGTCTCGAGCGCTAGTTTTTGCATTATTCCACTTTATTGTATTTTTCTGTGATTTTTTGAAGTATTTTAACGTCATTTGCAAACGCCATCTTCTTAGGAACTGGGAACGAGCCAGAAGCACGAACCGTTTTCACACGAAGCCTTCATTTGTTTGCGTCTGATCCGTGACCCGTGGTCCGTGACACCAACCAAATCCCTTATCCATAATCCAGCATAGGCATAGAGGCCAACTTCTTTTGTACCACTACGACAAGGATAAGCAGCTGTTTCACCACAGAAAATGATCCGATCGTGTCTGGAATGCAGTACGGACGGATCCTTTTGGACCACCCACAAAAGATCTGCCACGAAAACAGCTGTTGTCCATAGAGCGCAGCAGCAGACGCCTTTAAGCTCTCATTGCACAATCTGACTTTGTTTCTCTCAAGAAGAAGAATCTATTCAATCGATAACAGCAAAACAAAACATGTCGGAAAGAGAACGTTCGCGTAGTCCGGAAGGAAATGCTCCCAAAGATTCGGAATCTCGCCCACCTGCGGACAATGGTGACGGTGGAGACGCGGAAGGCATCAAGCTTTACATTGGTAACTTGGATTACGGTATGTATTTTGATCTTGTCTTGCTCCATTGATTCAATCTTAACTTAACTCACTCTTCACACAACGATTCAAACGTGACAGCCACCGACGAAGCAAAGCTTCGTGAAGAGTTCTCGGCTTTCGGAACTGTCACCGATGTCTTTTGCCCACCGAACGCGGAACTTCCCGTCCCCGCGGTTTCGGATTTGTGACCCTCGCTACCCGTGAAGCTGCGGAAGAAGCCATTTCCAAGATGGATCAGTCGCAGCTCGATGGTCGCACCATTCGTGTGAACGAATCTCGTCCCAAAGGATCTCGTCCGGAAGGAGGCGCGGGTGGAGGCAGTGGTTTCAACGCCTCTGGAAAGCCGGATGTCAAGCTTTATGTTGGAAACCTTTCGTTCGAGACGACGCAGGAGTCCATTCAGAGTTTGTTCGAACAGTACGGAACGGTGTCGGACTGCTTCATGCCTTCCGATCGCGACACGGGAAAACTTCGAGGATTCTGTTTCGTCACCATGCCGGCTGCGGCGGCCGAGGAAGCATGCCAGAAGTTGACTGGGTACGAGCTTGACGGACGTGCGCTTCGCGTGAATGAAGCGCAGCCCAAGGGGGCGAACGTGCTGGTGGCGGAGGCGGCCGTGGAGGAGGTGGCTACGGCGGCGGTGGTGGTTATGGAGATAGTTCCGGAGGAGGTAAGAGATGAAAGCTTGGATGAGCAGATGTTGACTTTTGATTGCATTGATACTGAAACTTCACGTTCTATTAGGCTACGGCGGCGGCTACGACGACCGAGGCGGATATGGAGGAGGCCGAGGTGGTGGCGGAGGATACAGCGGAGGCGGTGAGTGCTCTCACTTTGTCCTTGTTTATGTTATCAAAACGATTCCGCGTCTCATCTATTTGATCGTGATCTTTTCTAGGCTACGGAGGTGGCGGCGGTGGATACGAAGACAGAGGTGGATACAGCGGAGGTCGCGGTGGTGGTGGCGGAGGTAAGTTTTTTTCAATGAAATGAAATCAACGAATTGTTTGACCTTGTCGCTCACTGTTTGAACTGTTTGTTTCATGTATAGGCTACGGCGGTGGATATGAAGACAGAGGAGGATATGGCGGAAGCCGAGGTGGCGGTGGAGGCTACGGCGGCGGCGGTGGTAAGTCTCGCTAGTCTTTGTCGACGGCATGTCAACGGTGAAGTGGCACGAATTTACGTTCAAAGTGAGAATGGATAGGAGCTCTTCAAGGTCTGTTGGCATGTTCATAGCTACAGTTAAGAGTGGAAGATGAAGCGGATGAAGGGTTTCTTGTGAGAAGAGTTCCTTAAGATTTGGGTCGAAGATCGAAGGTGTTCGGTTTCTGGATTGAAGAGTTGTGTTGCGTCTTCTCTTGCGTTCGTGATGCCTTGCTTGACTTGCGCGGTCGAATAGTCACGTTGCCCTCTCTTGCCCTGGTTGATGTCTGGTTTGGATGACCGTGGATGTCAACAAGAGTAAGTTCCGCAAGATATTTTCATTGTGAACCCAAGTTCAAGGCTACAACGCACAGCATATGTCCTTCAGCTTCAACGAGATCTTCTACTCTCAGGGTCCCATTCGCTCTCCCATGATGAACTTATGGGTGTTTCACAAGCTCCAATCCATTTCTCTCAAGCGCAAACGTTCTTCGACCATGCCGCGGCCCCTTTTGTCTATCAAGTTGTACCGAAACTCACTTGTCTATTTCACTTTCAGGCTATGGAGGAGGCGACCGCGGTGGCTATGACCGATACTAAAAAGCGTATGATTCGCGGATACTTTGAGTTGTTGTTGTTGGTGATTTAAATGCATCTCTTTGGATGGTAACGCCGTGAACGGTTGATAGTGCAGTTACGATGAAGTAGTGGGATCCGTCTCTTTCTTGATTCTCTCGATACTCGATACCTGTCTTTTAGTTCGTCCACGCACACTGATTCCGTGAGAAACTGGTGTTGCTTCGCTGTTATCTTTGTACCTTCTCTCCTGGAGCTTCTTGAGATATGTCGTCCTGTTTCCGGTTTGGGTCGCGGCTAGTGAGACTCTCTGTTTAAAGTGCTGAGAGGAATTGTGTGGGAACAGTAGAAAGTGCGATTGACGTAACAAGCTATGACTGTCGCGAGACATTGATGCTCATTAACCCGATTGATTCCATAGCGAGAGCGTTGCTCTGGTCTGGACAGGGCAGTCTTCAGCGCTGAACATTACAATGAATGATTGTGACTTTGGGGTCCCAGGGTCATGCAACCGTTCCTGTTTCCTCTACTTAAATTCCCTTCGTTTCTGGCACGTTCTTTTACCAAACAAAAGAGATTGGCAACAGCAAAATCCAGGAGAAGTTTCCCGTCAAAGATGATCGTCCGTGAAGCGCATACCTGGCATCCAAATCCAAGGGCCGTGTAGTACACAAAACTTTGCAATCGCCCGCTCGAATCGAAGCCATTCTAAATGGACAAGGTGGATTCCTACAGCAAGGATCAATGCGCAATGTGGGCCTGTGGCATTACGATCCGACAAGGAGGCGTGGGTGCTGACTGCCGACATCGTAGCAACAGCATTCAACTCACTCGCTGTTCATCAGGTAAGTCGTACCGAACCGGGTGGTTTTAGAACAACGCGTTTCGTATTAGCTTGTCGGGTTATTCAAAGCGTGGCGCATCCAAAATCATCCTAAACAGCGAAGAACACCGCTTACTTGAAGTAGAATGTCCACTAGAGTGATTCTAATAAGATGCACGCCTAGCCAACGCTTTTGTTGCTTTAGCGCCGTCTACCCTGCTCGCTGTTTTAATGGCCTGAGCGCACAAACAAGGAAGTGCTATTGTCACCGTTGTCGCTTACACCAAACGAAATGTTGTGCGTCTCTTGGGCTTGTATTGTTCCAATGTTTAACTCGACATTGGTATTTTTAAACTTATAGTTTACTTTCACATCATGGACGGAACCCCTAGGGCTTCGACGGTCTTTCTCGCTTGCACCATTCACCTAGCTGCGTCTGTGCTTCCGTACGTACGGTACAATTGAAGAAAATCCGCATCCGCCATCGCGTCCTTGCTCTTTTGCATTCATTCAATAAAGGACAGGCTCGTTCGTAGGAATGATCCATAGAGGGGACGCTTTGTTGTAGTTAATTGATCAACTGTGTAGAGACAGCCACCGAATGCATTTCGGTCTGGCCCGAAACCGGATAAAGAGACAAATCTAGTTCGTTTACAAAGGGGAAAGTGGGACGATTTCTTACCATGCTATTATTTATCACGCAGCAAAGATCCTTTTCTGCAATAGTGTTTCTACTGTATCTTCTCTCGATGCATGCAACATTCTCGACTTGTTTCACAATCCAATTCGCTCAATTATCACGGCCTTCCTTTTCACTGGCCGCGACGGTGGTGACAGATGAAGGAAACACAAGTAACACCACGCAAACGGTCTCTGCTGCGAAAGTAGACGAAAAGAATCGAAGGAGAGATCAAAATAGCAATTATGATTTTCCGTGGACAGAAAAGCAAATGTGGGCTGTCTATGATAACTTAGGCCGCTTCACGGTGCAAGTTCCTGTGAAAGAAGAACGAGTGGATAGCGTTGAAACGACAACTTTGCAGAAGTTTACATTGTGGAGGGCGTTGTCTAGAGAAGTAGTGGAGCTGGCTGGGTATCCTTTGGCATTTCTAATGGATCGACAAATGGAAATGCAAAATAAAACAGAAAGTGATAGTGATTATCAAGCGAAATTCCCAAAGATGATCCGAACAAGTAAAACAATTCTACCCTATCTGGATGATTATGAGTTTACGACAGCCGGTGGCCTGTCGGGTGCTGTTTTTGGTGTACAAGGAGTAGCCGAGGGGACGCGTATAGAAACGGCTCCTTTAGACGACATAAGAGAGACGCTTCCTAAGGGATATGTACGAACAGAATGTTCGGTTCTTTACGAGCTAGGCAGCCCGCGAATCCAACCAGAGAACGCCGAGTCTCTAAGTAAACAGGCTGGTTCTATCCTTTCGTCCGCAAACGACGCAGCACGAAATTTCAATCCAGGCGAGATTGAAAAGTAGGACCTCTCGATCGGGATTTGGTGCAACTTGGCGCTTTAACAGGATTTCTCCTGGTAGGAGCATCGGCGTTTGAATCGCTGTCGCACCATCTTACCGTGAATGTGTTCTGGGTATAATGGATTATCTGCCAACCCATGTTGATGTTTCTAGTGAAAAGTGTACTTGAAAGCTAATATATTTTGATTAGAGAATTGCTACATTTTGGCGTATCGTATCGTTTCGCAGAAACTCTGAATTGATTGACAATACGGTGATCGGACGGCTCTTGCGCTTTATTAGTAATCCTGGTTGATTGTCAAAGTGAAAGCCACGCGTTGGAACGAGACCCAATCAGATAGTGACCGTCTATCAATTAAATTCGTGTTGAGTTGAAGATACGAACTGCTTGTGTCAGTAAAATGAGAGTCATATTTCGCAAAAAGGAGCGAGTGGACGATGCCGTTGCGCGTATGACCCTATCAGTTCTTGCCGTCGACGAAGAGTGTGAGGAGATGAATGAATCAAAGGATGCAACAACTTCTTTCAATCTTCCGTCGTGCAGCTCATAGCGTCGGGAAGCGGCTCCGCTCGGACTTGAGGCTGCAACACACGCATTTGCCGTCTCGACAATGATTCGCTCTTCCTTTTCTCCTCCTAGCCCATTGCAATCGCCAATAGCAAGGTTGGCACAGCTTCATTTTACGAAAATTTGCCTCAACGGCTATTCTTTGAATGTGGATGAATTATCCACATTCTTATAAAAAATTGCGAGTTTGGAAGTTGAGAGCACTTTTGGCTTTCTTGAGAGGCATTTTGACTGGAAGGCTGTAGCCTCACTCATTGAAGCATAGTGTAAATTTCTTCTTCGAGGTTCGTACTGTCTTGGCTCGTCACATGGTGACACTTATGCTCACTGCAAACGCGGAGCTGGTTTGCTGGATGCGGCATGCGACTCCTTGTTTTCCTATGTGACCGAACTAATCTTCCGCGAAACTACACTTTACGAGCGCCTGTATCGTCTCGTTCTTAACGAGGCTATAGTAACAACACCTAAATCTTCTCGGCTACTTATTAGACCCGCGCCCGAGAGAGCGCGCCTGTCAGCTTCGGTGCGTTTTCCTGTTTTTCCACCGAACCGTCTCTGGCCAAAATTTCTACTCAACGATAGAGTCCGCTCGAGTGAAGAGGTGCTCACGGCGTTGCACAGATTTTTGGAGTGAGAGTCGTTTGGTTTGGCGCAGCGCATTTGTCGACTTGCCCATTTTATTAGTATTCAACAAGTTGTGAACTTGGTCATCTTGGTCGCAGCTGACTTTGAACAAAAACAAAGCGGACACTCAACTTGTTTGTTGATATCAATCTCTCAACTCAGTCAAACTGCATCGGTCCCACGCACCTTATTTCTACGTTTCAGTGCCAGTTTTCCTCCAACATGCCGTCCGATATTGAAGCCGAAGCTCACCAACTTGTGGAAACACCGAAACGTTTACCATCGAAAGATGAAGGTAGCGTTCAGTCGGAAAGAAAAATTGAAAAAGCCCTTCCAAATCATCCGCGAGCGAAGAAAGCGTAGAAGTGGTTCTCGGAGAAAGCGGAAACGCAGCCGTTGTTACAGAAACACCTCAGCGCTCTCGCAATCATCAAGATCAAAGTATCTTTCGATATCCGCAACCTGTAAGACCGAGAGCTATGAGAGCTCCTCACGGTCATCATCACCCGCAGTACCCGTACATGCATGGGTCCGGCTCGTGGGGCTATCACCATCCTGGGGACTACCCGCCGCCTCCCTCGCCGAGATATCCCATGCCTTCGAACAACCCTTCGGCTTCCTTTGAGGATCAGTACCATCAGACGCCTTATTACAACAGCCCGCACGTGAGATATCCTCCGCAGGGGTACCCAGCAGAGGATGTGAATGTGGTGTCACCAAATCACCGGGGTGATTATCCCCACCCGTTACACCGCGCCCCAGACATTCCTCTTCAAGCCGCTATCAGTATCCACCTACATCCCCGGTGAGTCGTCCTAGTAGTAAGCCTACATCGGGTCCGAGACTGAGAAACTATGCCATGCGTCGCGGTGAAAGTGCTTACGGGAGACGTGATGAGGACGATGGGCCGGGTATGCTCCGCAGTCGGATCGCTCTCAGCCTCCTGTAGTAGCGGCTTCGTTCGATTCGGAGGCACACAATCGCGCAGCGCAAAATGACCCTTACCATCCGTATTACGGTGGACATTCTTGGGGAAGTTTCGACGCGACCGCTCAGCATCCTCCGCACTTTGATGATCATCGATACTACGGAATGCCGCCTCCGGAGTCGGCTTATGGTGCTTATGCTTATTCCTGGGGCTCCTCCGGCGTACCGAAGCGACTCGTTTCCACATCCGGATCACTACAACATCCATGCGCCTCCTTCCTTTGGCTACTCTTTTGACGATGAAGAGCACAACATGCAAGATTACGATCGTCAAGGCTACCACCAGCAATCCAAGCAGGGTTCTAAGTCCAGGAGCAAGACCGGCACTCCAGTGGCCTCGAATCGCAGCATGTCAGCGACGGATCGCGAGGCGGTTCTTCCCAAGGCTGCTGTGGAAGTTGATTTCGATGTCGCGGATCCTCCGATGGAACCTGTTCTTCCTCCGTCGGAGAGTCCTATCTGTGATTCGTTGGGTGAAGTGAACACGTACGACGTTATTTGTGGACGAGGTGGTGGAACGAACTCACAGGTTGGCAATCGTCGATTTCGCCAGCTGGTACAAGACTTTCAGCCAATCTACCTTTTGGCCAAGCGCAAAGAGAAGCCGTTGCTTGCCCGCACGATCGTCCTTATTATCCGAAAACGTGGAGGACGTTTTCTCAAGAAGAACGAAGAAACAGGAGAGCTCTTTGAAGTTGGTGACACCAAGGCGGAGGCCAAGACGTCACAAGCCCTACGCGAAGGATTGGATGTGCGGGCAACTCGCAGTGCTGCGAATGAAGCCAACAAGAAGAAGAAAAGAAGACTCCATCGTCTCCTGGCTCGAGCAACTCGGACGAGTCTCCGATGAACAGCCCCAAGATTCGAAAGGCACCCGAGTCCCCTCCCGTCCTTCCCGAATTGCAAGTGGAAAAGACAATGCCCACATGACAAGTCCGCGGTCACAAGAAGGAGGTGACTCGTTCCCCAAGAGACGACGCACGAGATCCAACGACCAGTTTTTCCAGGACTTTTGTCCTCCTAGAGCTGATCTCGGTCGCAGCAGTCCTCACTCGCTGATGCTGAGGATGATGGCGTTCTGGAGATGCCGACGACTCCGATTCAACGAGGCAAAATGACTTTCGTGAAGGAAATGGCGTGCACTATGAAACATGCAATGAAAGCATTCCATCCAATGGCTGTGCTGGCATTGCCATGGACTTGGTGACTGGAGCAGCCACCGGCAGCTTTTGCCTTGGACCGGCTGGTTGGCGTCGATAAAGTATTAATAGTAATGGCTTGCCAGGGATGAGGCAACACTCAAGTGAATAGCTCGTCAGCGTTCTATGGGATGAACACGAGGGCTTTTCTGCACACAGTTTGAAATAGCAATGAAATACAATTATGAAGTTCTAATAGAAAAGTATGTATTGAAGATAAACATAATTGTCTTATCATTTGAAATAGATTAGAAATCGAGATCTTCAATGACAAAGTCATCTTGGGTAGTAGCGACAGCACTGGCTCCGGCTTTCATGGTCGACTGCTCAATGTCTACGACGTTCACATTTGTTTGCGGTTTAGCATTCTCGTCTGACTGCGGGCTAACCTCATGGCCGATGAGTGAATACACAGGATCCCAGTTGATTTTATTGCCATATTGCGTGATTTCGCTTCGTTCATTCAAAACGACATAGAAAGGAACTTGCTTGAAGCCGAAAATTTGCTTGCAGAGCTCCTTGTCCGCATGCTCCATAAAATAGTGGTGAACGGATGACCAGCGCACGTCGTCATCGCGCTCGAGAATTTCTCTTGCACCGTCCAACGAGTCGCAACAAATTGATACGAATTTGACTTTTGTGATGTTGAAGCCAGCTGCTGCAACTTATCCAAAGCATCAGGACAGTTGGTGCACCGAGTCGTCCAGAAATCTAGGGAAAGACGAGCATCGTGAGTATATCGAATAAAGAGGCAGTACTTGAACGCAGAAAAGTAGGAAAAGGTCGCTACATCAATGCGTCTTCAAGAGCTCGCTCACCTATGACAGTGTGTTGACCGCGGGTCATTTCATGAGTGTCGGTCTCTTCAGCTGTGTCGAGACAGACTAAAGGAAGGAGGGTAATTCGATCATCATGGTCGGCAAAAGTTTATTGTTCGATGGTTTACTTGCTGTTGTTTGTTGTTGACTTTTGTCATCGAGTGCCGAGAGAGTGGCTCGATGTTCGAGATCAACGAAAATGGAGGAGAACGAGCCAGCTCGCGCGGACAACTACTTTTTTCATTCCATAGCAAATAAGGTTCGAAACATATTTTGCAATTAAAGGAAAAGTGACGTCGTCCGGTACCGGGAAAGCGAACTTTTTTCAAAATCAGTGCTTCTCACAGTGCTACGGTAGGTGTAGGTGAGAGGTTCTGTGTTTTATAAGCCACTCTCTAGAACTATTGCCTTCTAGCTCATCAAAACAAACCTCGAAACCTCTAGAGTCAGAAACAGAAACCAGAGAAATAATCTAAAAGCATTCACGGAGATTAACTATGATAAAGTTTCCAGCACGACTCCCGGTTTGTTATCTTCTGGCAATTCCAATTGATACCATCAACTGGAGAAGGAATTGGAAGCAAAAATTCTGTATAGGCTGACAGCGAACGGTTACCGAAACAAATACCAAGACAAGGCTTTCCACGTCGGAGGAAAGGTGAAACAACTGAATAGCAAATAGGACCAAATCTAGACTACTATGGTGAATAGAAAATGAGCGACAGACACGGCTTAATAAAATAATTTAGAGAGCTGCAACTGGAAATGTGCAAGCATTACTCTGAATGATACCAACAATAATTCCGAAGATACCCAGTGCACTGGCGAAAATCTCCACAATAAGGATTTTGACAAACAGAGAAGCATCTTGTGCGTCGGCAATCGCACAGGAAGATCCAGCAATTCCTACTGAAACACCGGAAGCAATGTTGGTAAGGCCAACCGAAAGACCTGCACTGAACATTCCGTAACCAGCATAGTAAAAGCCAGGAAATCCCAGTTCGCAGACAAGTAACTGTCGGCGAGCTCAGGCTCTTTAATTTTATTGGTCAGAATAATGGCCATGATGACTCCATAAATTGCTGTTGCCTCGCAGAAAATGACGCTATCATCGGAATTGATATTCAAAGAATAAATATGACACGGAGTGAGAACAGTGTGTGCTCAAAGATAATCGACTTCGCCGAGAACACGTTCAAATCGTACTATCATAAAGCACATTGCTGTTTATTGACATCATGAGGATTGACTCACCTGATCAAGTTCTTCGACCGAATTCGCGGTGCTTTCACAGCAGCACCCACTAATGAAGATCCTGTCAACCAAATTCCCCACGCAGCACCGACAATGGAGAGCCCCAACCCGAAGGCAACGCCGAAATTCGCAAAGCCATATGGGCTCATGTGCGTGAGAACTTCCGCCCATCCAGCATTACAGAAGTCTGATTTGCAAATTGATGATGTGTCTGCCATGATTTAAAATAAATAATGTAAGCGCAAGCTAACGACAATCGAATGGACGACTTCCGCGGTCACGATCTCATTCAGCACGAAACAACGCTCGAACAAAACTCTCGCTTTTCAAGAGAGCAGCGGGGCGAATTTTCAGAGATCAACAACCTTGAGGTGCAGGTGAGGCTGGCGCGGAGTATAGTATACATGACTTATATGTACTTCGTCTAAGCAAATCGCCAATGCTGATTGCAATATAAGCAATTTATAGCCTGTACGACATGCACCTAGCCCGCATCGATTTCGAAAACCGCTTGCCCATTTCTAGAATAGGTAAAAAGTACGAACAGCGTAACACGTTTTGTTGATAACGCATGCTGTACGTTCGTAAGATACACTACGTTATCAAGTAGATAAATAACTGGTCCTTACTGCGCTTAACGGTCTTTTGACCAGTTCGAAGGACGAAGGACGTTCTCGTCGATTGTCGACGCTGCGAGACAATGAACAGAGAGGAAAGGAACGGACTTCATTGTTTGGAACGAGTTCTAATATCGATTGCAAGTATTGCTGATATCATTAATCTATAAGCGTAAATTACTGAAAAGACGGCTTATTCCAGGACAGGTGGCTGACTTATATCACTCGGAAAACGCGCCTTCAACACAAGATTTATCTCTCTTTGCATTTTTGCGCATTGTAATATTCAACAAACCGGATCTTTCCTGCGATTAATTTGTATTTCTTCTTTCTCATAATCGATTCATCATGGGAGACGATCCGCGCTTTCTCGCCATGTTCGAGTTCCTCGCCACGTTCCCGACTGTGTCGCAGCCTCCGTCCGACATTTCGGACTTGTCCGACGGTGTTGTCGTGTTTGAGGCTCTCTCGGAAATGTGAGTGGAATTGCAGTTTCGCGTGTCATGTACTTTATTTGGGATTGGAAATTGCTTTCTTCTTGGATATTTTCTTACATTTGTTGTAACAGTGCTCCGTCCTACTTCGACCCCACCACGATTGCTCGGCATTTGGGCGACAATTGGGTTTTGAAAAGCAGCAATTTACGAAAACTCGTGAGGAATCTTCAGCAATATTACCATGAAGATTTAAAGAAAACGACGGACTTTACTGCTATTGATCAAACCAAAATTGCTCGTGAGTCCAACGCTGACGCAGTCGCTATTTTGGTCGAACTAGTTGCGGCTGCAGCAGTCACTTGCTCGGCGAAAGGGGATTACATTCAGCGGATTATGCAAATGTCACCAGAGGGTCAGTTAGCGATGAAAGGAATTATAGAGTCTGCGTTGCAGTATGTTTCGGACTATACCACAGAGGAACAATACGACGATGAATCGGAACTAGTGTTTGGTGGAGACAATGACGGCTCGGAAGAAGCCTTGGGAGAGGACAATTTGTTTGGAAAGAATAATGCCTATGATGCGGATGAGTTGGAAGAGCAGTTGGAAAGTGCCAAGAAACAGATTGCTGTATTGAAGTCGCAAGCTACCGTCGCCGAGGAAGAGAGCGACAAAGCACAGAAGAAGCTACGTGCACTGGTGGAAGATTTGCAAGATCGATTGGATAAGAGACATGAAGAGCTTTCTCATTTGGAGCAAGATTTACAGCAAACGGTGACAGAGCTTGATGACACAAAAGCAGCTCTTGCTACTGTCAGAGAAGAAAAGGCCCATTTGGCTGATGACTTGGACGTTGCAAATGCGAAAGCTGGGCAGCTTCACAAGGCTGAGGCCGCGCTTGCTGCTTATAAGAAAAATTGGATGGCGCAGGGCCAACATCACAGCAAGTTTCAGAACTGGAAGATCAGGCATCTAAATATTTGCAGCAGATCGTAGAGCTTGAGAATGAGGTGAAGAAGTCGAGTAATCTTCAAAAGACTGTGGCCGAACTTCAAGAAAAAATTGCAACTTTGGAAGATCATCGATCTCATACCGAATCGTCCACTAAATCATCAGAGGAAGTTATTGAAAAACTAAAGAGCCAACTCTCGGCTGCCGAGTCAGCTAAGAAGATGTACCAAACCGAGCTGGACGATCTTCGTGCAAAGCAAGAATCAATGGCGGCTTTGGAATCATCGGCCCCTGTACCTATACCAGTTCCTTCGGGGCCTTCGCCTGAAGAGAAAGAAAAGTATATGCGACTTGAGATTGAAAACAAGAAGCTACAGGAAGAAGTGGCGCAGTTAAATGCCGCGGCAGAGGCTGCCGCCGCAGCATCCGCTCTTGCTGCGGTATCTCTGAGTGACACAAACGACGCGGCAATTGAATCCTTGAAGGGAGAGGTTGAACTTCTAAAGACTCAATTGGAGCTCAAAGAGAAGGAAACCGAGGAGGCTGCGGTATCATTGAGCGACACGAACGACGCGGCAATTGAATCATTGAAGGAAGAAGTTGAACTTCTAAAAACTCAACTGGAGCAGAAAGAGAAGGAAAACGAGAAGATTGTCAGCGACAAAGAGCGACTCGAGGCCTATACAAAAAAGACCCTTTCTAAATTTCAGGATAAATACCTCGTTGCGTTGCAGGACTGCAAGACGAAGCTGAAAGAAAAGCAAGACAAAATCGAAAGTCTCGAGCAGCGAAGTGTTTCGGAAAGAGCGGCTCAAAAGCGCGAAGAGAGATTGCTGTCATCTACAATCTATGAGTTAGGACTTGCCATTATGCAGAACAAACTAAAAGGTGGTAGTTAACTTCAACGTTTTATAATCGAATACAATTCTTCCTCCTATTTCGTTACTATTCGCCGGATTTACCATTACCCGTAGGGCGTTGCCTGGCGGGGATTAGCTTTGGGCTTTCGAGAAGCTCTGTCACTTCATCATCCGAAACGTCACGGATACTTCTATGTTTCCATCCCGGAAAGGTCCATCCACTTCCCAACAGTCGTAGATTCGGCCCAAGTTGCAAAGTCCTCCATGCCGAACAATTTCGCTTGAACTAACTTCTCACGCTCCATACAACTTTGGAGCGTTTCGAGAGGCTTTGTTCCTTCACGCAACAGACGGTAGACAACACTCACCGCCAACGGCGACTGCGACTCGAGGCGTCGACAAAAGTCACCAGCCACATCAATTCCTCCTGTTGCTCAGGATCGTTGGTTGATCGACCAGCAATTTCCTTCAAACGCTCATGGATACCCACGAGTGGTCTCGTTCTTGAAAATCGTATCAAACGTCGCGGCGTAGTCGACCAAGTTACTGGAGCGCATTTCATGCCAGGGTACATGGTCAAGTTCCAGTGATGGGTCCTTTTCCATGACAAAAGCATCTCGGTCGCTGGTGGTCCAAATATCCGAGCCATCCGCTCGATAGCTTGAAAAGTTGTGAATCGCTTCAGCAACGACATAGTTTCGAATTCAGCATTGTGGTCGTGCGTTGGTTCGGGTTCGCCGTGATATCGAATTGGATTCTTGATGAGTGCTTGTTGGTTCCATGGAGGTAGCTGACTGAGAGTATTTTCTAGCAAGCTAATCACCCTGGGAGTCTCCACGTAGTTTGTTGCCAAGCCAACTTCCATCATATCTTCAGGGCTTGCTTTGTAACCCATCAATGCCATGATCATTCCACAGCCCATATAATTTGCAGACGGTTGGTTGAATTCCTGTCCAAGTCTCGGTAAAATATAGCTCAGTCCAACTGGATCCAACGAAAGACCCTTGGATGGGTTTGTAATAGAAAAGCAAGTCTCGCGAGTCGCCAACACGTAGGTTCCGGTTCCAAAGAGAGCAAATCCTCCATCATGAAAGTGCCCGTGCGGCACCGATATGGTTGGAATTTTGGTGCCGCCCGCGCTGCCACGGACCGCCAACGCCACATCCATCAAGTGCGACAAGTGCGTCTGAATGCGCTCGGAACTTTGTTTGTACAAGCTCAAAGGATCGTAACCGCCGGAAACATAGAACATATGATCCGGTTCCGGTGGAAACCCTTCATCGACTGACTCGTTTTGCAAATAAGGATAATTCCGCTCGTGCAGCATGCTGGGCAAGCCATCCTCTTGGTGCGATTTGTCCGTGGCAATGAGAACGCTGTTGAGAGCTTCGTTTTCGTGAGCGTCCGAATGCGGTACGCCAACCCTTCCAATTGATTTGTCGTCAAGTATGGTTTGAGTTGGAATATACGACGCGTGCATCCAATTTCGCGAATAAACACGGGATCCTCCGGCGCGGCTGGGCCGCGATCCGGAACGGCTCCGATCGAGGAAGGAGCTCCGGAAATGGCGACAGCTTTCTTTCGTATCGCTGCTGCTTCGGTGGCCGCGTAGCGCCTTTGCAAGAATGATTTTGAATTCTTGGTAGAGGCATGCTTTGTTTTAAAATAATAAAGAAAATAATTTCAGATAATGATATGAATGATTCTGCTGTGTTCGTCCCCAAATTAGTTGTCGCGAAACGTTGCAATGGTATTTTTTTTGAACGGCCTGGAAGATCCGGAATCGTGAGTAAATCGTACACGAGACTCGCTGATTGCCGGTTGAGGACAGTCATAAACGCCAGCCACGCCAAGCAACCACCGATGAAAACAGCTACGTACATTGCTGTTTTAGGTGCAAACTTCGCGCAATGCACTTCGCTACTCCCCAAAGTTCGCGCAACGCGCAACACTTCGCGCAACGCGCAACAGTTCGCGCAACGCGCAGAAACTTCGCGCATTGCGCTAACAGTTCGCGCAACGCGCAGCACTTCGCGCAACGCACAACACTTCGCGCAATGTCTCTCAAAACAAAAAAAAAACAAAAAAACGAAAATTGAAAAAAATTAGACCTATTCGACGAGAAATAATAATATTGTCTTGATTGAAAAAATTATACGACGAGAACAAGTCGTTGAAGTAGACCCCAGAGTGATGCAAAGACTCTCTTTTTATATAAAAAAAAAGAGCTTGTAAAATCTTCTCGATGAAATGTCATCAATTCGCTTTACAGTGGGCTTTCTATCGAGTCCAGGGGCCTCTTCAAGGTGGCCTCGCACAACCTCGTTACGCTTTCGATGTACAAATTAAATTCTTTGTCAACTTCAGGATGTGACACCGGTCCTTCATCTTCATCAGAGCTAAAATATGAATAAAAGCAATCAACTACGGTAGATTCTGCTTTAAAGTTCTTCTGAGAGAACCAACATTGTTAATCAAGCTGGACAATGAATAGTGATGCCAATTTGCATTGCGATCATTTTTTCTGCAAAGGATCGCCTCGCCAAAAATCCAGAAATTGAGCGAACTTTTTCAAAGAATTTCGAGCAACGCGCAACAGTTCGCGCAACGCGCAACAGTTCGCGCAACGCGCAACACTTCGCGCAACGCGCAGAAACTTCGCGCATTGCGCTAACACTTCGCGCAACGCGCAACAATTCGCGCAATGTCTCCCCAAAATTGCGTGAACTTCTGCGCGAACGCCCGCCGATCACCCGCGTCCGGAAAGGTGTTCTACGTATTGTCATTTTTACTATCGCCGTTCTGTCTGTTGTAAAAGCCACGGAACACGGAACACGTTCGCAACCTGTTTTCAGGCGATTCCGGGTCTTCCTGCATTTCCGATCGACCTCACAAATCGATGACGTTTTGAGCGTGTTTCGGAGGGACATCGTGCAGTACTACCAGCCATTTGCATTTGTCTTACCGCTGTAAAGGAGTACACTTTCTCAAACACTCGGTCAGCGGTCGAGCTTCGCTTTGAGTGCAGCGACGCGATGCAGTCGACGCCGCTGCAACAACGCCCAACAACGCAAACGAGTTGCTTGTTACATCGTAATCTCGTCAAACATGTTGTTGTCTCGATCCTCTACTACGTTTGCTCGGGCTGTTGCTCGACGCAACATGTCAACAGCAAGCCCGAAGATGCACAAGGCGACCGGAAACTGGGAAACGATCAAGAGCAAGCGCAAGATCGACCATGATGACTTGCACGTAAGTTTCAGTACGAACTCTACGATGAAACCTGGTCTCCGCATCTCACCTTTTAGTGTTTCTCGCAGACGGTCTTTCATCCTCCTTTCAATGCCGGCCCGGTATGGGGAATTGTTGGAGGTGTCTGGGTGATCGGTGTAGGATCGATGCTATATGGTTACATGCACCAGCAGTGGAAGCAGGGATTCTGGAAATAATAAACGCTGTGTTGCGGTCGAATACGAATTAGTAGTCGTAACAAGGCAGTATAATTGGAGATTTCCTTTGATTCATGATTATTATTTTGTTGAAGTGCTATTCTTGGGAAAGGTCGTACCTGTGCTGGTGGTGACGAGCGTGCAGCCAATACTGCAGCCGCACAAGCAAATAACTACTCCACAAGGCGTCCGAAATTCCGTTATTTCGTTTTCCTGAGATCGTGTACATTCCAAGTTTTCATCCCGCATATGCATGCACCTAATCTTTGTTTTCATGGCAATGGTTTGATTATGGTAGGCACACCGAAATCTGTCACGCCGAGCATCACCACGGTACCGGCCTCGGACACGACAGCTGTTCGCAAAGGAATTCCGTCTGCTTCTTTTAGTAGCGACTGCAATGCATCAAATTGCAACGATGTCGTGGCCGTTACATAAATGTCGGGCAAACCAGGTGCACTGCGCCGAAACTGAGAGTCGGGCAAGTACAGTTCGTAGGCGATCGTAGCGGAATGGTCGCCATTTGCGACGACCGGTGCTGGGGCTTGAGCGGCGTCCTCGCGCAACAATTGTCTGAAATCATCCAGCTGCTGTCGAGTGGATGTATTTTCTTTCGAATCTTTTGATGATGAATTAGTGGTGCTTTGCGTTGGGCCATCATCCTTCGTTTCGTTTTGTGTAGTAGTATCGGCTGCTCTCTTCCGCTTGTAGAGATGTTTCAAAGGTTCCATTTGCTCCAAAATACGCCGCCGATACGGTGTATAACGAATGACACGATAATTTTGGGACCGTACATGAGCATAAACGAGCAAGGCGGGCAACGACATGCCGCACACTTGGAGCAGTTGAAAGATACCCTGAACATCCAGCCGTGTGTCACCATCGTACGCGTCCAAAGACCTCGTTCGACCAAGAAGTATACTTCTTCAATGAACAAATAATCTACAGTCGTCCGCTGCTGCATTTCTTCGTTGAACTCGGGCAAGATACAGCCGAAACCTCCGTTGGCCAGGGATTTTCCTTTGTTGCGAGTGATACGAAACAATTGACGTTCACGGTCCAGCTGACACGCTATAGGTACTTCTTCTTTAAGAGGGTCGAGACTTATCATTCTGTCTTTCTTTCTCTCGATTTTCGATTTGGTTCAAGTCCATTTGGACGATGAATGATGTTCATGTCATCATGCCAAAGAAAAAAAAGTGGCAAAAAATTAATGGTGCTGGTGGGAATTCCGGATTCCGATGCATAGTCGGCCAGTCTGTGGCGTGTGAGTGCTGCTGAGACACATGCATGCGATGCGCGGGATATAGCCGCATTTTATGTCACCCTCGTTTATTTGCTCGTCCGCCGCGTTGCAATTATTTTTTGCAGTCCTTGCAAATATCATTTCATTGCCAATCTAAAAGCTTTTATCAATCATATCATCATGACTGAAACTAAAGAAGAAACGAAAGAGATTATTGAGGAACTTGTTGTTGCTGACGAAGAACCCGCCAGCGAAAAGCGTCCGACAGAGAACGCAGCATCGCAGCAGCCCAGTCGAGAGAAACGAGCCCGCAAATCGGCGGAAGCGTTTATTCCGGACGATTTCAAACACATTGAGCATCAAGTTGACATTGTTGAAGGGCGCGGTACCAAATTGGAAGACCTTGACGCCGTTCGAGCCTCCATTGAAGCCTTGCCGGTGACTGCACCGGAATTGCTCGCGGCGCACAAGTTCCTCTATCCTCGCAGAGAAAACCGCCGAAAAATAGAATAAAGAGCGACATTTTGGAGTTTAGTGGTTTCTTGCCCAAGCTTCAAGAAGGACAAGAGGAAAAAGACGTCGAAGAATCGGACGACAAACTCGAGGTAAGTCTCTGTTGTATTCGTTTCATACCTGTCACGTAGTCTTTTTTCCTCATTCGCTTATTTCTTTGAATATAGTCGGAGATGGGAGTCAAAGCCTACAAGAAAACTATCTCGGAGCTGAAGAAGTTGTGCGATATCTTTGCAATCGATCGGTACGTGTTTTCCCAGTCTGTTTCGGGCGATTCTTGAAACAAACCTTCTCTAATTTTGTTTTTCTCTACAAATGCAAAACAGAAAAGGAAAGAATGACAAGGATGGCTTGGTCAATGCTTTACTCGACTTTCTTGGGGAACCGTCCGAGAATTTACTCAAAGGATCCAAGAAAAGTCGGAGACCAACACTGCAAGCAAAACGACCAAGAGCCGCGCCGCCGCCAAGCAAGAAGAGGACGAAGACGACGATGAACCGCTCGAGTTTGGTCAAATGCCGTCGGACCAACAGCTGGAAACGTGGGCTCGCTATTTTACAAAAGTCTACAACATGGAAAAGGCTACTATCAAAGTTGCTTTGGAAGTTGCGGGGATAAGTTTGGCGTAGACTTGAAAGAGAAAAGGCGCTATTGAAGGAGTACTTGGCGGCAGCGCAAAGTTAGGATGAATATTGCTTTTTACTATCGACAGTAGACATCATAGAAGCTGATTATTATAGGACACTTATACGACTCCTGTTTGCCCTTATGCTAGTCCATCGATTCAGTAGTTTGCGTTGTCCTAGATTTCAAACAAGGTACAGTTCCTTTCGTCCGCTTTTGGTAACTTATCCACAAAGGATTCTCTTGTGAACCACCGATCAAAACTCTTTCCTTGGTCTAGTAATATTGTCAGCTTATACAAAGTGCCACATCGCCATGACTGGATGCGAGCTTGATACGACCGGTCACTTTCTTTGTAGTAAACAGTGCTTCCAGCTAGCGCTGTGAATGTTGGAAGAAGGCCTTCGTCGGAGACGTCACTCCGAAGATACTCAAATGGCAGGTACTGAGAGCACTTGTCGCTTAGGTCGGGGAACTTGACATAAGCAGCTTTGAAATCTTTTTCACTTCCTTTATAACCCCTTTGAAATAATAACCGTGGTCTTTGATGCCCACTTGATCGCCGGGGTTCAACGTTGCCGAATCGCAAAGAACAGCCCTTCATTCTCGGGAGCCATCTTTTCTTGTTTACAATAAAGGTTAAGCGGGCAGTTCAAGGGTGCTTTGACATCCGGTATGGCCAAAGCTGGTAAGTCCTCGCGTTGTAGCTCCTTCGAATGTCTACACACTTTTCTTGATGCCCTTGGTTGCTTCCTGCAGTAACGATACCGGTAGTTGTGAAGTGTGGTATCAATATCCAAGACCATCTTCTTCCAGTGGACATGGGCCGTGTCAGCGACCTGAATGAAATGGATTTCGATATGTCTGGCTGCGTTTCTAAGTTTTCTTAATGTTGAGACCACTTCGACAATTCTGGGTGGTGCTTCTTCCACTGTACCATCAAGCATCCACTTTCTGCGAACGTCGTCCGAGTAGTCAGTCAATTCGGTATGCAACTCGAAGCATACATTCCATAATAGATCGTCGTGGTCCAAATCCAAAGCATCGCGGTCGATGAAAGATTGTAGGAAAGCTTTCATGTTCACATCATCGAGATAGAAACGCGAGTAGGAAAGGCATGGAGTCAAGTTACGACACTGATGATATGTTGAATGTGGTATAACGAGAATTTCTCCAGGTTTCAAAATCGTCCTATAAACACGAGCAGTTGAAAGCAACGGATGGTGATGAAAATCTGGTTTTTCCAAGACGCCCTCCAGATCATATAAGGAGGTATACCCATCAGCTCTATGGACAAGAACCACTTCTTTTTCTCCAACAATAGGTGCTATCGTGATCATGAGGCCGCCTCTGTCGGAATGTAGCTTACTCATTGTTCCTTGGTTGCCCATGAAAATGTATTGATAGGGGCTATCGCCATGGAACTGAGCGTGATCGTGCCACAGGCGAAGTAGGTCCATACCCAAGATCCCATTCGGAAGAGGATTGCACTTGTTGCAAAGCTTGGGTACTGCTGTTTTGGAGAGGAAACTGCCACTGGTGAAGGTACCGAGCAGCCATAGCTGGAGCAAGCTCCTTTCCGGGCTCTGGCCAACACTTTTCAACAAATAACTTCAATGAAATACGATGCTGATTCGGATCATCTCCGAGCTTGTCGCTTTTCCTCTGAATGGGAACACTTTCATATCCAATACAATCTATCATTTTCTGAACGTCCAAAACGTACGAATCCGACAGATCCACAAGATTGTCGTCTGCAGGTGACGAAACGGCACCTGTCGATGCTGTTGATTGCTCCCTGGTATTATGAGGAGCGAGCTCAAGGTGAGCAGCATCAGATGCATTGTGAACGGCTGCGGTAGAAATTCTCTCTGCTCCGATGGCCAATTCGGTCAAATGTTCTCGGTCCTCTTCTTCGGGTAAGGTGGCCTGCCTATCGTCTTGCGAGTTTGCAAGGTTTTGAACCTCCTCTGACTTTTCATTCGGTACCTTTGACAGCCATGGCTGGGCAAATTGAGCCCAGCCAACGTGACCCACCAGGCACAGAGGCACGCCTGCTTCGCGAGCAGTTTTGACACGCTGGGCAACTCCAATCTCGTGCACAGAGACTCGTTCAATCGGTCGATATTCAATTTGGGAAGTGTCTGCCCAGTCAATAGTCTTATCTTCCACGTCCTCAATACCATTCAGTCCTATTTCGTCCGCAGGTGAAGTTTCACCAACCGGCTCTGGTGCGATATCGACCTCGAATACTTCCTCGGCATATTCGGAGACATCTATGTCTTCGTCCTTCTCACTTACAAGTTCATGGAAGCCCAGTGCATCCTCCTCCGTCACGTTTGTCTTATTTGATAGAAATTCACTGTCTTTCTTTGCTTGCATCAAACTCATCGCCAGATCATACGCCGAATCACAGAGAACGTCGTCCGATTCCCAAGTCGGTTCTTCATAATCGACCCATTTGATTAAGAACTGATCAGCACCTTTTTTCCTTTCGATAATCGAGGATTGTCTCGATCTCGAAATACGCTCCAGCGTCATCGGCCGCAACGACTTTACCAGAGGTCTTTTTTCTTTTTCCTATCTTTCCTTGAACTAGACGATTTGCTCGAGCGCTTTCGGATACTGGGCATCTCTTCTTTCGTTTTATGTAGGCTTGATCTAGGAGGTATAGATTGTTTGATTTATTTGGTTGTTTTAAGATGCTGAAAAGATCCACGGCGATGACAAATGCTTTTTTCTTCAAGTCGCAACCATCAGCGTGGATGAGCAAAAAATACTACGTTTGTTTTCGTGAGGTTTTGCGTACACGCGCTACAAATGTGAAAACTCGTCACCGAAAGAGAGCGATTTTAACTAGCTAGGGACTACTCTTGGGCGATTACAAAGAGATGGGCATACAAAGAGTTCATGAATGGCAACGCACACTAATTCTACCAAATATTTACCGCTCAACTTCTTTGAATCTAGGTTATGCTTTATCTCTTCTTGCGTCGTGGTGCTGACTTGTTAAACTCCTTCCGGGCATTCGCGTTGCGCTCCTCCTTTTGTTTGCGTTCGACAACTCGCCTATCCTGCTTCTTCATATTTTTCATCTTCAAGTTCTGTTGGCGATCGCGTTCTTTCTTGATTTCAGCTGCACCCTTCAACTCACTCTTGTCTGGTTTGCCACCAGTACCCTTCTTGCCTCTGCTACCCTTTACATTCATCGGGCCAGGGTTATCATCAAATACACCAGTGCGTCCAACGCTTCGGTTCGTCTTCTTCTGCCATTTCGAATAAAGTTCTCCCAGCTTGGAATCGTCCTTTCTAGCGAGCTGACCACTTTCCAGTCGAATCTTCTTCGTTTTGCTGTGACCAGCAAGTTCGTCTCCAACCGTCGTTTGAACGTACTTCCGCTTGGATTTGTCCCATCGCACCATGCGTTGCTTCTTGATCAGAGCATCATTGTCATCGCCGACGATATCTAGCATGGCCTCTTCCATCCGCACAGCCCTACCAGCCATGCCACGAACTGCAGAGGATGAAGGTTGCAACATGGATTCCACTTTACGAGATCGGTCAGCCTCCTCGGCGTTGCCAGTAAAATCATTTTCCATGTAAAATGAAGGATCACGAAAGTCTGTTTTGACCTCTTTGGGTGTATCTTCCGTATGCACTCGATCCAGGGTAGCTTGAGGATTCTTTTCAAGCGTCGCCTTTCGGTTTTTGTCAAGCGCCGCTGGCCGTTCTCGTGAAACACCTCTTGCTTCTCATCAAGAAGCTGGAGCGCAGGAGAGCGGGAGGAGCGGCTTCGTTCCCCTCATCCATGGACTCGTCGTCGCTTTGTTCGTCCGGCATGGTACTACCGGCCACGACGAGAAGACCCTTTGTCTCGAGCCATTCGCATCTGACGTCTCATGTTTTCATTGCCGACATGGCAGCACTAGAATCGTGTTTCTTGCCATGCGTCGTCCTTCCTTTATCAATGTGACTCACAACTCCGACGTCGCGACCACCACCAGTTGCAAATGCCTCGAATACAGTCTCTTTCGGTCGGAAATTCGCCATGGCAAGGAGAAATTCCTGACGTTTCTTAGCATTTGATAGAGCTCCGATTCCTTTCTCCTTGTCTTTTCCCATCTTCTGAATTCTTTTGATTTCCATTCCTCGGAGAAGTGGATGCGGATAAATTGCCCCGCCCCCGACGCGCTCTCCCGTTTCCATTCGTTCCCCTTCCAATATCGCTTTCGCTCTGCGAACGGCTTCTCTAGATGCCTCATTTCGGGTACGGCGATATTGTTTCATGGCATTGTTGCAGACTTTTGTTAAATTCTTCAAAGCTTGAGAGTCAAGTGATCCGCTCATTTCAGAATTCATAATGCGCTGAACATTTTCAACTTCTTCTGTCATGACACTTTCGGGTAAAGAACCATAATGAACCATGTCCGGTGTCATTTCGTCTAGTGTGTAAGTCAACTCCTTCTTAGTCCGCTTCTTTTCTCCTCCGACGGACCGTCTTCCTCACTGAAAACGACACCGGGAGTGGGCTTTCTTCCCAGAAAGAGATGCAAATCGATCATGTAGGGCAATTCATCGGGTTCAACAAGACCCCAGCAGAAACCAATTCGCCCAGCTCGTGCCGCTCGCCCCGATCGATGGACAAATAGTTTCGGAGATGGAGGAAAGTGATAGTGAATGACGTGATCAATCAGCGGAACATCAATACCACGTGCTGCCACATCTGTAACCACCAACACGGGTGCTTTCCCCGTCCGAAATGCTGCGAGATTCGACTGTCGAGCCTCTTGGTCCATACTTCCGTAGATCATGGTCGCTGGAATCCCCGAGGCTGTCAGCAACGTGGCCACATAGTCCACGTGATGGCGAGTGGCACAAAATACCAATGTTAAACCGGTTCGAGCACTGTTTTCTCCGTGTTCTTCGGCATCTTGTTTGATATGGTGCAGCAAGTGCAAAATGCAGCATCCTTATCCAGACTACGACAAGTAACAAAGGCAATGCGCAATTCGGCCGAGACGGTAGCCTCGTGGTCGAGGCGCACCACGGTTGGGTCCACAGCGAAACCCGATTTGGTAAACTCCACCAATTGCCTGGGTAACGTTGCCGACAATAGTACTTTTGACAATTGGAAGGAAATGTTTTCGAAATTTGGCGAAGTTGCATCGCAAAACCCATTTCCATCAGCCGATCCGCTTCATCCAAAATACACATTTGACAGGCATCCAACGTAAAATCCGGAATCTCCGATAAATGATGCGCCAGTCGCCCCGGAGTAGCAATAATCACATCGGGCTGACTCGACAACAACGAAAACTGTTTTTCCAATCCTTCACCACCATGAATACCGACTGCGCGAATGGGATTCGTTTCTTTCAAAACCGCCGTGAACTTGAAAAATACATTGAGCGTTTGTTGAGAAAGTTCTCGCGTGGGCGAGAGAATAACCGCGCGAACCGGTTTCTGCGCCGACGGAGGCTCGGCCAACAATTTCTCCAGCAACGGAATTAGAAATGCAACGGTCTTTCCAGACCCAGTCCTGGCCATGACGACCGTATCGACACCGGATAATATAACGGAAGTGCTTTTCGTTGTACGGGCGTCGGTGACTAGAAAGAGAAACACGAATTGGTATTAGAGTCGTTGCCAAAGATACGAGATTCACAAAAGAACAAAGGCGCGTACCTTGAAACCCAACCGGACAACTCCACGGAAGACATCTTCCGTCAATCCAAGTGCTTTAAAGCCTCCGGCTCCTCCACTGCTTCCGCCCTGCTTGAATTTCTTTCCTCCTTCGGCCATCGTGTTGATACTAATATTATCGTTCTTTTGGGCTCGACGAGAAAAATTTTGAGAGAAAAAAAATTCAATCAGTTTTGGGTGTTGGGTTTGGGTGGAAGGGAATTCGAGGATAGCAGACAGACGATGCAGATGACACGTAATAATGTTTAAATCAAGTCGTTCCTGCAATCAAGTCACGATGTGTGACGTCTTTGGAATAATAACATGTACAAAAGGTTGGAGTTTTCGCCTTACCGCCTTACTAAACAAAATTTGCGTCGGCCGTGTGGTGCAAGATAGCAATCGGTTTGCTGTTGTGCACCTATTGCATCCTTTGGGCTCCTATTTCACGAAGGTATGTCGATTGAGAAACGATGTAATATCGTTGCAAGGACAGTCAATATTTAAAATAGATTAGGAAACGCGTATGGTTGTAGCGTTGGCACTGTCTTCGTATTTTCGTGAGGGTCGACTCTCTGCTTTTCTCAAATTGATTGAAAATCAAAACCGGAAGCACTCTGCTGCCTTATTATTTAATCGCTGCCGGCGAAAAATCTCTCGTTCTATTTTGTAACTCACGCCATTTTTATTCTATTAACACAGAGAATAAATAATACGCAAAATGGACGAAGAAAAAGTCGCCGAACTCCGCAAAAGCGTCAATTCCGTAAATTCACTTTCCGTGGTATCGAGTTGGAAGCTCTTCTTGACTTGACCAACGATGAACTCATGGAATTGGTCTGCGCTCGTGCCAGACGTCGTATGTCTCGTGGTTTGAAGCGCAAGCCCATGGCTTTGATCAAACGCCTCCGTCAGGCCAAGAAGGATGCCCCGCCGGTGAAAAGCCCAAGGGTATCAAGACTCACTTGCGTAACATGATCATTGTGCCCGAAATGATCGGTTCCATTATCGGTATCTACAACGGAAAAATGTTCTGTGGTGTGGAAATGAAGCCAGAGATGGTGGGGATGTATTTGGGCGAGTTCGCCATCACTTACAAGCCTGTACGACACGGACGCCCTGGTGTGAGTGCGGCCCATCAAACGCGATTCATTCCGCTTTAAACAATAATATAAGAATTTATGAAATAAAGAAGGAGAATCATGCAGCTGTTTACAAATGATATCAATGCTAGTCTTGTTGGTTGTAGGCGGTGCGGAGGGAAGACATGCTAGTTTTTGAATGCACGCAAGTTGTTGAATCGATTCGGATCAATATCGGTTCCCAGAGAACGGCATCTTCGATACGAAAGAGATTCGACGCTTTCGTTCAGGTAGTAATAGATAATAGAGGCTAGAGATAAGCTTGTCAACACGATCGATGCTTGTTCCGAGTTAAAGACTTGAGGTCCTCTCCCTTGATTGTTGCCGGACGTCACCATCATTGATTTTCATGTTTGCACTCGCGACAAGAAGTATGAATGTAAGTAATGGTCAAGCCCTGGGTTCATGGCTTGGCTAGGGTCTCGTGCAAGAATATGCTAGATAGATAGATAGATGGATGGATGGATGGATATAACTTCCGCGAAAAAGACGGAGCGGTACTGCGATCGATCGAAAGTTAGTGCGACATAAAACGAAGGAGATCGTCGAACAACTCGAGGCGTGCGGGAACACTCACAACCCGCAGCAACCCGCCATCGTCAAACGCAAAAAACAAATACATACAAAAGGCTTTCAACATTTCAGAAACACTACCAAACAGCGGTTCCGTCGACACTCGTAATTTTTTTTCAGTTACTTTTACGAAGGAAAGATCCACGTTTCAGGAAACGCCTTGGTGCGCCGCTTGTCACCGTCGACCTGTGTCCGGCTTGCTGTGCTGTTCGCGCTGTCATGTAGATTGGTACTGCAGCAGCAAGTGTCAGAAAGCTCACTATAAATGCGAACATAAAGAGATGTGTTTGAAAATTTATGAACAATTGAAACTCGTCGAACAATTGGCCGTTGTTGTTGTCGCCTTTTTCCGTTCCGCCTTCTGCGATCTGATTTCGCGATTTCATATTTGTACAGGGTGAGGGTTAACAATCTCGTGCGGTACTGCACAGTGCTTTACAATCTATAGTCGAGAAACGAGGCGACAGTCGAGCCTCCTTCCAAATTTCGAAAAACGACAAGGAACAAAAAACAACAAACGATCATCGTCACCGTCGCAAACAAAGGTACCGAACTTCTCTCGAGGCGTGCGGGAACACTCACAATTCGCAGCAGTCCGCAATCTTCAAACGCAAACAAAACATTATAAAGATATTTCAAAATGACGCCAAAAGTAGTCGACGGAGTTTTCGTCGAAGAGTTTGTTCAATCTCTACGAATCGGTCTTGCTCCGGACAAAACGCCGTCGTACGAAGGGAAGGATCCGTACTTTCTGCAATACGCTGCACGACTATGTCCGATAGGACACAAGACAAGACTAAGCTGACGTCGCCCTTACGAAGGACACGTCGCCAACAATGGGTCGTGCCCAGGAGCCCGACACCATCCTATCGTAGATAAGACAACTCCTCATTAATTCTTTCTTCTTTCATCGTACACTCCCCTTTAGCTCGAGCGTAGTGCACTGTGTTAACACAGCACGAGGTATAGTGCAAACCCTCTTTCTCTTTCTTTCTTTTCAGATTCAAGTCTCCTTTCAAGATGTCTCGTCAACTCGCTATCCCTTCGATCAAAATGCGAAAGTACGACAAGGACGGAAAACCCAAGGTCGTGAAGGTCAGTGGTCCGGCCGTCAAGTTCGACTTGCGCGACGAGCCGACCAACCCCAACTCCGGAACACATGAAAAGAAGGTGTTTCAGTTTCATGGCGAGCACGGAGAAGAAAACGCAAGGTTCTGGTGTCAGTTCGAACCCGCCCTACGCGAGGTTTTTGAACGCAAGCCCTGTACGACAGGTCCGGCCAAATTCGGTGTGACCTCGTCTTGCCTCAACGGGAAGGCCCTGAACGATTTCTTGAGCGCCCGCGCCACAGTTGCGACTGAAACCAACGCTTCTTTCGAAGTTGTTATCAACAAGGTCAAGAAAGAGTACTTCCTGAGTGAGTCCCCAAGGAAGGACCAACTCGACTACATCGAAGGACTCACCAAGCATCCGCACGTCGGATACAGCGATTTCATCTCGGAAATTGACCAGATGATCGCACAAATCAAGTATTTCCTGAAGACCTGGGTCCGGATGGAGATCCTCTCCCAGCCGACCAGCAGCCTGCAATGGATGACAATACATACAGAAGGCTGATCCTCAAGGCAGTGCCCCGGCAGTGGCTTAACAAGCTTACTGACAATGGCGCCGACCCCACAAGATTTTCACCAGCCGAACTCCACCAGCGCTTCAAGCGCATGGAATGGCAGGAAAAGGCGAGGCTGGAAAGCCAAAAGCGCAAGGACTCCGGCAATCAAGGTCAAGGCAACAAGAACCACGAAAGGAAATGTGCAGTGTGCCATTCGACAGCTCACAGCACCAACCAGTGCCCGAGAAAGCAAGATCGGCACAACGACAAAATTCGCGCGGTCGTGACCGTGATCGCGAGCGCGACAACAACCGCGATGAGAGGCGCGACAGACGCTATCGCGATGAGAACAGAAGCAGAAGCGGAGAGCGCGACAGAAAGCGCCCGCGTTACAACAACAATATCAATAAAAGGATAGCTCCGACGGATCCGGCAGCGATTCCGATGATTCCTACTCGACGACGCGCAAGTATGCCCGCGGACGACGTAGACGATCGCCTAGTAGCGATTCTAATTCTAGTTCTTCTGTTTCTCCTTATTCTAATTGTTTTATGATTAATGCTGTTTCACCAAGCGAGATGAAACATTGCTATCCATTGGATCCTAAGAGACCGAAGAAGCACGACAAACGAAGGCGCAAAGCAGCCCTCTTGTGCGATATTCTTCCCGTAGACAGCCGCATGGAAGCGACAACGACAACAGCGTTATTGGACACAGGTTCCACTGCATCGTTCATCCACCATGAACTTGTCCCAAAACGATATTGGCGCAAATGCCGACAAAGCCCCTTCGACACGAAAGGCGGCGAGTTTCACGTCACACACGTAGTGGCGGCAGACATCATGCTTCCCGAGTTATCAACGACTCGATCGGTACGCTGGACGTTTTACATCGATCCAAGCGACAAACCGCAATTCGGCATTCTGCTGGGAAGCGACTTTCTCGAACAAAACAAGTTCGACATCTCGTACTCAAAACAAAGCATTGAATGGGACGGAGCAATAGCCTCCATGCAGACCGAAGCGCAACATAGCATTGAAAACGCGCTCCATCTTATTCGCGCGGGAGACGAAGACGATCCCAATGCAAGCGAACCGGTTAAAGCAACCGCGCGACGCGCAACAAAAATCCTGGACGCCAAATACGAAAAGGCAGATCTGGAAGACGTTGTCAACAACATCACAACCCTCAATCCGAAGCAAAGAAAGCTCTCCTCAAACTCCTTCGGAAGTTTGAACCTCTATTCGACGGCACACTCGGCGACTTCAATTGCGCCCCAGCCGACATCGAATTCAAACCGGGACACGAACAACCATATCACGCCCGTACCGCGTTTTCGGTGCCACACATACACCGCGCAACACTTCACAAAGAAATCAAACGGCTAGAGAAAGTCGGAGTGCTCAAACGCAACGACGACGGCTCACACGCCTACCCAACCTTCATCATCCCAAAGCCAACGGAACTGTCCGCTTCGTGACGGACTTCCGAAAGCTGAACGCAAAATTACAGCGAAAAACTTCCCTCCGCCGACGATTGCAGATATCCTCCAAAATCTGGAAGGATTCCAATACGCAACGGCGTTAGATCTCAACATGGGATACTACACAATTCGACTTACCCTCTTGCCCAAGATGTGTGCACAATACTCACGCCTTGGGGCAAATACTCATATCAACGACTGCCAATGGGAGTCTCGGTTGCAAGCGACATCTTCCAACTGAAGATCATGACCCTGATGGCAGGCCTTGAAGACTTTGTCCGAACTTACCTCGACGATTTACTCATCATCGGACGGGGCACGTTCGAAGAACACCTGCATCAAATCGAGCAAGTGTTGGAACGACTTTCCAAAGCGGGACTAAAAGTCAACGCACCCAAATCTACCTTCTTTGCCACGGAAATCGAATACCTCGGTTTCTGGCTTACACGAGACGGTGTCACCCCAGTGCGGAAGAAAGTTGACGCCATACTCAACATGGACCGACCTAAATCGCAAAAAAGACGTTAGACGGTTCATCGGAATGATCAATTTTATCGAGACATGTGGCGACATCGATCCACTCTTCTCGCACCACTTACCGAACTCACAAAGAAGTCATCGAAAGCAAAGTTCGTGTGGGAACCACGACACGAGCACGCATTCAAAGCGATCAAAGAACTGATCACTAGGGACGTATCATTAGCGTATCCCGACTTCTCAGAAAAATTCACCATTTACACAGACGCGAGCAAAACACAGCTTGGCGCTGTCATCATGCAAAAGGCAGACCAATTGCTTTCTACAGCCGCAAACTTACTCCGGCGCAATGCAAATACACGACGACAGAGCGAGAACTCCTGTCTATCGTTGAAACTCTGCGAGAGTACCGAAACATCCTGTTAGGATACGAGATCGACGTTTGGACCGATCACAAAAATCTTACCTTTGAGACAAACGAGAGCGCCTCTGACAGGATTCACAGGTGGCTCATGTATATTGAAGAGTTTGGGCCCACATTACATTACGTTAAGGGTGAGGCAAACGTGGTAGCCGACGCACTGAGCCGGCTACCCTTGATACCGACTGAGGAAGTCGAAGGCCGAGGAGGCAGCGCGCGCACAAATAACTCTCACGGGAATTCGCCGAAGGAGCATGAATATCCCGCTATTCACGCCATCCAAACTCGTCAAGATCGCAAATACACCGAACGGGCACAGCACTTCTTTGCAACAAAGAACAGAAAGCAAAGCACGGGACAGAGTGCACAGCCCAATATTCCCCAGTCTCCATCGCGCAAACGGAAACGCGAGGATGACACGGACGCAGTCTCAACGTCCGAAATTCCAATCAGCTATGAAACAATTTCAAAGCATCAATGGAAGGATGCAAAACTCCTCCAAGCATTGGAGCAACGAAGCGACATCCAAGTCGACCATATTCAAAATTCCCAATCATGAAAAGGACGGAAAGATTCTCGTCCCCAAGACATTGCAAAAACCCCTGATACATTGGTATCATCAAAACCTCTGTCACCCCGGCGTTGACCGCACGGAAATGACAATAAGACGAAACTTCCACTGGAAAATATCCGCGACGCCGTTCGCGATACTCTGGTTGATTGTCACATTTGTAAAATGTTCAAAAGAAGACCAAAAAGTATGGTCATCTCCCAGCCAAAGAGGCGGAATACAAGCCCTGGAAAAAACTCTGTGTTGACCTCATCGGCCCTTACAAAGTGCGCGATGCCAACCATAAAGAGCACGATCTGCTCGCACTCACAATGATCGATCCAGCGACATCCTGGTTCGAAATTGTTGAAATTCCCGATAAAAAATCCGAAACGGTAGCATTAGCGGTGGACCGCCAATGGTTCTGCCGATACCCACGCCCTGAATATATCACCTTTGATCAAGGTGGCGAATTTACTGGAAATGAGTTCCAAGAATTGTTAGAAAGTTATGGAGTCAAAAGTAAACCTTCGACTTCGCGCAACCCACAATCGAACAGCGTCGTTGAACGCGTTCATCTCACGTTGCACAATATGTTACGTACCTTTGATTTTCAA
Organism: Fistulifera pelliculosa; assembly: GCA_026008555.1. Classification (NCBI taxonomy): domain Eukaryota; phylum Bacillariophyta; class Bacillariophyceae; order Naviculales; family Stauroneidaceae; genus Fistulifera; species Fistulifera pelliculosa. The sequence goes on from BROJ01000475.1 coordinate 183,315, forward strand.
CAGCAAACAATGGACCCGACCGATCCATGGTCTGGCTTCCTGGCATCGACAGCTTATGCCATCCGCTCTACATACCATACACACAACCTGGCAACGCCAGCAGAACTCGTATTCGGCCGAGACATGCTCTTCGACCGCCCTTTCACCCTGATTTCGAAAAGATCAGACGACATAAACAAGATATGATCAATAAGAACAACAATCGCGAAAACGCAAAACGCACAAAATATGAATACCGACCTGGCGACCGCGTGCTGTACAGACGACGCGATGCCGACAAACACGCACGGCCGTACGACGGACCGTACGAAATCCTAAAATTTTTCCCAACGGGACCGTACAGATTGCTAAAGGCGATCGACACATCAAAGACACAATTAACATTCGTTTACTTCATCCTTACACCCCTCGCAATCGGTAACAGCACCATTGGGAGGAAGCGAGTGCAATACGCTGCACGACTATGTCCGATAGGACACAAGACAAGACTAAGCTGACGTCGCCCTTACGAAGGACACGTCGCCAACAATGGGTCGTGCCCAGGAGCCCGACACCATCCTCGTATCTGTAGATAAGACAACTCCTCATTAATTCTTTCTTCTTTCATCGTACACTCCCCTTTAGCTCGAGCGTAGTGCACTTTCAAGAAGAACCCGGTGCGCTTTGCCACAGCAAGCCTGCATCTGGCTTGCTGTGCTGCTCGCGCTGTCATACGGCTTGGTACTGCAACTCGATCTGTCAGAAAGCTCATTATACAGCAAAGGGCATAAAAGTTTTGCATGTCCATTGCAAAAGCTATCAAGCACGTCGACCAGCTGGCTATCCTCTCCGCAACGCGCGTCCCGAAATCGGTTTCAACGGGGCCCGCGGCGGCCTGAAAACTTCTTCGAGACGCATATTGGCAATTTTGGTGGCCAGTTTCAGCTGACGGAGGCTTACATTAATGCCCGTCACAATCTAGTCGCTTCTTACTTTGGGGCAGCCAACCATGTGGAAACCAAATGCGTCTACGAGAAGGCCCTCTTTCACGCATCGGAGCTACTTCGTTTGGACGCAATTGGTCAGGCGTACTTGAAAAATGAAACGCCTTTCATCCTTCTGAACCTGCATCGGGACGATGACGCTTTTGATTGCATTCGATACTGGTTGAAATTAAATATAATCTATCAGGATGCCATTACCGAGCTCATGAACCGTCACGGTCAAAGTCAGGAGGGTGACTGGATGTTTCCACGCGAAAAGAACTGCCGCTTTCTGGATATTCTCGAAGAATGCCGGATGTGAGCCATCGAAAAAATGTACCATTGGCATTTCTCGTTGCTCTCCTCATTATCAACCTTCGCATTATTGCAACGTATGATGCCACCTTCAAGTCTATCAATTTGGCTTTTGGGACAACGGGTGGTCAGCGCATTCTAGAGGTACAGGGTGCAGTGAAGGAGATGCTCATTGACGAGAGCTTGATGAAAATTGACAGTCAGCGTCAACAAGTCGAGAGGCTTGTAAACATGATTCATCACAAAATGCCCTCATGCTTCCTTCCATCTTCAACCCGGTTCGTCTCTTGAATCAAGCAGCTCAATGGCAGGACGTGCGCATTCAGGTCATCCCACTGTTTATGTATCCTTGGATCATCCTTCTGAAGTTTCGCAAATTCTTCCCTATTGCCTCCGCCTTTTACTTCGTGTGCCAGGAGCTGAAGCCATGCTTGCGAAGCGCTTCAAGAAATTGGCCCCTAGAGTCATGAGCCGTATTCATTCGGGATGAGTAATGCGATCTATGTACCGTAACTAACTCTACTACATATTATTTTATGAAATGCTCATAGCTCTATAAACCTACCGTAGTCCTTAGCTTCCTTCTACAGGTCTTTCACCGTGCTTTGGAAATTAAGAAGTAGAAAGGTTCCGGACTAGGGAGATCCACCATGTTCATCGAAGATCAAACTGAACATTAATGCCGAATGCTCACGTTCAACGCGACGAGTAACGAGACAGGTATACTTCGTGATGCATCGCAAAAGTGCAGTAGTCGCAGGACAAGCCACTTTGACAGTGTTATTACGAACACCTATTAGGTAGCAAGACGACTGGACTTAATATAGGCTTATTGCTCAAAAGCGTTCTTCATCGGCATCATCGTGCAGAGATAGATAGCTTCTAAATAAGTGATCCTTGTTCCGAGTAAAACCTTAGTTCACAAGGATATTGACGCCGGCATATAGGGATTAGGGACTCAGAATGGAAAAAAGTTCGTTCCTCGGATCTGAAATTGAAAAACAGCACAACATTTTGATGATAATCCATTTACATTGATTGTCTTAACAATTGAAAGATTACCAATAGTCTACATCAAGAAATAAAATTTAAATTAACAATTGTTAGAAAGTCATTCATGGTGCAGGCGTCCTCCTCCACCAAGAACGACGACCGAAAGAGCGCACGTCGGTGCGATCTGAAGGCTCGGGCACGGGCATCCAAACGGTTCTTTCTTCAAGCCGAACCTACCGCAGTCGATTCTGTGAAGCAAAAACCAGCCCTTTTCCGACTCGTCATGCATCCTGCAATTAAAAGCGCCACAAGAGTCATCAATGAACATTCCGAGCATGTACGATCGATGAAAGAAATGCAATCGGTTTTTCTCAAACGAGCGGAGGAATTCACTAATGATTGAAAATCAATCATTCCTTACTCAAGTCCTTGTCTTTACTCGCTTCTCCTTTTAGTTTGTTAAAACGATGCAATCAGCTCAAGCGGAGACTGACCATGAAGCAGACCTAGCTAGGTACATAATCTGGTGAATAAAAATGCAATTTGTCCTTGTTATATTATAATGATATATGATACGTCTAAGATTTTCTAGGACTGTCCTTCAAATAGATTTGCGGTAGGTATTATCTCTAGATTTCAGAGTAATTCTTGATCCAGAGGCCGTCCTGTAATATCCATCTAAAGTTCATGCTCGCCGGCATTTGCTTTCCCCACTCGTGTCGCGGAACAGGGTTGTGAATCGCATCGCGGATCAAAGATTCTTGCCATTTATCCACCAGCGAATAGCCATTGCAATCAAACCGGAAGGATACAGACATGCTGTCTGCCATGGCACGACGAGCGATCATCACGGATTCACTGCAATCATAATCATCTTTCTTCTCGTCCGCCATGGAATCACGCGCGTAGCCGCGTCGGTGGGCCATCTCACGACGAAAGGCATCTCGATAAGGCACATAGGCAACGCGTGCCAAATATCGTCGAAAATGGAGTTCAGTTTGGTGGCCGCACTGGTCTGTTCGAGACCGCGTAGTCGTTCAAGGTTCTCAAAGCAGTGGTGCCGCAGAAATACTTTCGTTTTCCCATTTGGATACCCACTTTCAAGTAGCTGGCAGAGGAAGCCGTGCCTTGACTCCATTCCGAAGTGGAAGTCGTCTTTTGATTTGGTTCAGGAGCACTTGAGGAAAACTTGCTCTTTTGGGTTGCGGAGTGGAACTGAAGGGTAGTGGCGGGAGACTGCTTATGGAGCTGTCAAGATTCATTTTCTTTTCGTGAAAGGACTTTCTTTTGACCAAGATGGTAACGAGCTCGGGAAGATTGGTAGGTGTATGTCTTTGCCTTGGCTGAGGGAGAACCGGGAAGAGAATTAGGCGACAAGGAGAGGGTGGACCTGAACGTCCCTCGTCGGATGTGTTTCCAAGCTTTCGTAACTTCCAGTAGAGAATCTTGATAAGCTTTTGCACTGGCTAGTGTTCTGTGATTCCTCCGATAGCGATTCATTGGGACGGCTTGGTTGCAGCGACTGACGTTGCGTTGATGTGCAACTACCGCGGACACCCCACTCCATCCGCTGTAATTTCTTGCTGTGTTCTGCTTACTAGTGCTAGCAGTGGCCGAGTCCGCGCCCAGTTCTCGCCAAGCAAGTGAGCGATAGCGCCGAACAAAATCAGCATGGGCGTAATGTTGCGTGAAGCCTGCACGGGCTACACGGACTGCCTCGAGGATACCTCCACATTTCAGCTGCTCTGCTACAATGGCTGTATCGTAGACATCGGGGATGAGCTGGTCATTCGGTTTGAGACAGCGAATGTAATGAGGATTGGTCAGCCCTATCTTGTCGCGCAGGTCACGCAGCTGGTTTCGAAATTGACCTCCGACCGTTGGTCGTCCAACGAACGAACCAAGTCGCTGGAACTTGGACCCGTTTCTTTCAGTTGACTTTTCTGCGACGTCTCCTTCCATAATAAAAGCAAGGTCTTGAACAAATGGGATGGAACTCGTTTTGAGCAATTCAATTATTTCTTTTGGAAGATCGTCCTTGTTCTTTTCCACGAAGCCAGCTGTGCTGTACTCGACTGGACCAGCGTAGTGGCTGATTGCGAACTGCAAGTTTGCAGTTTGCTTCCTAGAGGCGGAGAAACGTGGTCTTCCTTTGCACTGGTTGTACAAGTTAGTCGCAAAAGCTTTGTCGGACGGTCCGGGAGCGCGGCATTGATCATCGAGGATACTAAATATTCCTGTGCCCCGCTTCTCAATCAGGTCCAGGACGTCTTGGTTTTCGGGGAACTCAATGAAACTCCACTCGATCCCTTCTTTCTCGTAAATAGCTTGTTCGTTTTTTAGCACGAAGGCGTTAAACTGCTGCTGTAACGCTTCATTGCAGAAGTTGATGCACAATTGTTCAAACGAGTTCGTCTGGAATGATTCGAATCCGAATATATCCAAAACGCCGATCTTTGCCGTTGGGGCAAGAGCCGCAGATTTCACACCATCCTGTTCATTGTCCTCGTCACCATGCTTGCTCTTCCTGAATGCAATCGACTCATTGATGCGTCCAACAAGATACGCGAACAAAGCGCCGTAAGTGGTTTTCAGTAACGCCTGCAATCCCTTTTCGGCTTGTTCTGCATTCATAGATCTTTGCACCTGGCTTCTTCCAGCTGTAATAGTGAACGACGTCAGAGCTGCACTAAGTTCCTCTTCAGTGACGCCGAGTAGGTGACAAACAGGTTGTAGGTGGACGTTATTTTCGTCCAAGGCAGAAGTATCGTCACCTGTATCAATAAAGTTCAGATTTGAAGCATGCATGATAGCGGCTGTCACACCAAAGACACTTTGAGTTTCTTCCAACGAAAAGCCCATGGCAGTGAGTGCAGCTCGCAACCCCGGTATGTTTCGGCATCCGACACACCATCGCGTCTACCGTATGTTGCTGATGAGGCCAGCAGCTTGAAGTCTTCGGGAAGAGCGGAATGTGCGATAAAGTATAATTTTGGCAGTTCGTCGCGCTCATTCAGTAATTCATAGAAGACGTGGAAATTGCGCTCGCCGGGAAGCTGTCTGCATATGCGCACTTTCTCAAGCAGGTACGTATCGATATTGGCTCCTACCAGCTGACCGGTTGGCGAGAACTGAATTTCAATGAACTTTCCGAAACGGGAGGAGTTATCGTTCCTTATCGTTCGGGCATTTCCAAAAGACTCAAGAATAGGATTGCTCTGCAAAACAATAGCTTCGATTGAATTTTGGGACGTGGAAGATAGAGTCGTGACGTTGACGAGTTCATTGGCAGAAGACGCTGTTTCAGTTGCTGCAGAGGTCGTTCGATTAAAGCGTTTCTTGAAGGGGAAGCTGTTACATTGAAAGCGTTTGGTTTCTCAAACGCCTTTGTAATGGATTGTGATATACGCTTCGGCGAAAGTGCTTGCTGTTTCTGTTCTGCCACCTTTTCGTACGCTCGCTTGTCCTTTGCTCTTATCTCGGCAGAGCGCTGCGAAAGGGCCGCTAGATATTTCATGACAAACTTTGTTGTTACCGTTTTACCTGCACCAGACTCGCCCGACACGAGGATGCTTTGATTGGGCGGAGTGTTATCTTCGAGTGCCCTCATCATGTCACGAAAACTAGCATCCGCAATTCCGTAGATGTGTGGCGGAAGTTCAGTCGCCTTTTCATTTCAGCCTTCTCCCAATACGTTTTTTGAACGGACTCGCCGTACATGCCTCGTATATTTTTGAAAGGATTAATCGCCAACAAGACAGGCCCAGTGCTGGTGTAAATTTGATTTGCAGAGAAGCGATGCTGCAATGACTCAACCACTGCCGGTTCGTGCAAATGGGTCAAGTTGATTAGATCATGAGGCGCCTGCCAAAGCCCAGAGTTTTCATCCTTGCTGTATTCGTTTGCGAGAACAATATTTCCTTGGCCCCAAGTGGTAAAAGGCAGGGTCACAATAGGATCGGATACGATATCTTCCTCGAAAGCAGCATCGACCAGTTTGAGAACGACTCCCTTGCTGCTATTCTCAACCAAAACAGCTTCTTTCCACGCCCAAGCAACCTGACGTCCCTCTTCCGAGCTGTGATCTGCGACACTCTCCGTTTCGGTGAAACTGCTGACGCTGGCGTCCTGTGGATGCCGAAAACTCTTCAAGCTAGTCGAACTGTTGTTACGTCTCAGAATTGGTTTTTTTTTGTTTCTAATCTCGTCAATGACACTCTGGTGAACCCAAACGCGGCCATGATCTGGCAAGTTTCCGATGAACGATTCCGGCGCCTCGGATGCGCTTGTTGCCGTATTTATCAGCGGAGGACGCGGGGCATTGACATCAACATGATTAACTAGTGAGGGTTCGCGTGTTTATTGCCTTTTTCCTTTGTAGAAAAGAACGACGGAGTTGAGATTACAGACTCGAACGGATTTACCCTTGTAGCAATCAATGCACTTCTTCGTGTCTCTAAAATGATTACCAACAGTTCTTTCAGACGAAAATACCTCGATTTCTTACCTTTGCCTCTTGTTTGTGTTGTGAGTTGCCAGAAATGCTGTCGCTACTTTGTTGCGCTTCATTCAAGACGAAGGAAAACGTTTTATTCGGTTCATCGTTGATCCGAGCGTCGGCGCATCGTTCCTCGCCAAATACGATCTCCGGACCCGACCGGCGTGCGTGGGAGAGCGCACCTCTTATCAGAGTGTCCCGAAGGAGTCCCAATCTTGTTAAAGGCAAAAATAGTTCCAGTAGAATTTTTCTTTAAGTATGGATTGTACTGAAAAGATCATTGTAGCTGACATTTTTGCCTCTAAGTGATAGATTTCGCTCCATTTGGTCCACATTTGATTTTATAGTAGGAGTGGCGTGCTTGTGAAAACGCGCGGGCCGGCCTTTCTTTTGCACCCTTTTGTGAATGAATGTTTCACGTTGGACCGCCGCCTTCATACACTTACGCCCGTAACCGCTGTATGAAAGACTATTTAACCGCAATATATTGAGCTAGAGGAGATGTATTTGCTCTCTAGGGTCGATAGAAGGTGTCAAAGTGCAGCGCGTTACTGCTTTGACCCACAGGATGATTACTTGTAGAGCTTGCTTTTAGGTCGAGGAATCTTGATGGCCAACCTGGAAGCGAGAGCTACGCGGCTACTCCCTAGCGGTTACGGTGCTCCTCAATCGAAGAGGGTTCTGCGAAAGCTATAGCATCATGTTGTGGTCGCTTCCTCATACAGTACCCCAATCGTCCGTAGAAAATCGTAATTAGTGGGCCTGTGTTCGTGAAAACTAGTTAGCCAAGTAACCAACTGCTTTGGATATTCCTTTTCTTCCCATTTAGTTTCAAATAGCCCTTTCTTGGTAATGTTTTACTGCGTCCATAGCCCAAGTGTTATAACCTTTACGGAGTACTGAGTACCGGTACGTGAAACGTGACAGTGACCAGTGACAGACCTTCTGGTGATCGAAACCGCACGTGACGTCACCCTTTGGATCCATTCGCCCGAGCAAAACCTCAACATTGCCGACGAGAAACAAAAACGAAGAAGTAGTCTATTTTTTATTTCTTCTTGCTGGAGTTTGAAACTCTTTCTTCTACAAATGAACCGCTCTTTCCTTGTACTCGTCCTTCTGTCGCAGAGCGCAGCGGCGTTCTTACCTCCCCAAATTCTGCGGCTCGAACACCTTTTCCATTCGTTCTGTCCGAGACGACCGTAGCAGAGCCGTCGCTGGACGAGAACTTGTCTTTGCTCAAGCGAGCCGCCGAAACAAAACAAGAAGATTCGGAAGCTGTTTTCGAAGCTCTCAGTGCTCTCGAAAACAAATGAGACAATCTGTTCGAGAAAATCCCGAAATTGCTGCATCCACACTCGACAATTTGAATGGAGACTGGCGTTTGGTATTTACCACAGGAACCAAAGATACACAGAAACGAACCGGAGGACGCGTCAACTATTTTCCATTAAAAGCGGTACAATCCTTTCGAACCGATGGCATGAAAATCGAGAATGGAATTTATTTTGGTGATTTTCCGGCGCTGAAATTTGCGGGCGAATTCGAATTCAACCTCAAGTCGCGCAAACTCGAGTTTGACTTTAATCGTGTCACTCTTTTTTGGCTTTTTGGACATCAATTTGGGAAAGAATGATGCCGCTGAATTGGGAGCCAAATCTGGATTAGGGAGCAAGAACAATGTCACGAACAAGCGAAAGCCTTTTTTCAATTGGATAAGTGCCGATGAGTCCATTGCTACGGCTCGAGGAGGGGAGGAGGGCTGGCTTTATGGAAGAGAGTCAACTCGTGAAATAACGGAAATCATCGAAACATATGAGCGTTCCATTTACTATTTATCAATGAAACTGCAGCTAAAACGGGCTACTTTATAACGTTCCAATTATCACATTTGATTCTTTAATAACCTGAGATTCGTCGGAATGACTTCACATATCTAGGTCTAGTCGATGGATTAGTTAAATAGTAAAGACACTCTTCACGTAAAGAATACGATATGACTACTCGATGATTCGAGTTTGATTGTCCTTAGCAAATCGAAGCCAAGGCAAGGAGGTATAAACAGCAATCCTTAGATCGAAGCGTGTCGAATTCGAGTCCTGACGGTGAGTCCCGAGTACCCGGGACGGTCATTCTTCAAGAATAGGATCAGCGGGAGACTCCTGTAGAGAGTACTCGTCGGTCATCAAAGACTGTCATGGGTCTTGCCTTAGGCGTCTCACCGTTATGAATTCTCTCGACTACGAAGTACCGGAGTACCAGTTTTGTCAAAAGACTTTTTTACAAAGACCGACTTTGTTTTGACTGTTTTGACATGATGTGTGACCACAAAAGGGTCTTCAATCATTTCAAATACCAACGGTGAACGAGTCTATTGACGCACAACTACCATCGAAAAGCATGAGAATCAGTTGGCTTTCGCTCTTCGCAGCGGCTGTGACTACCACCTTCGCTCAGGAGGGCGTGATCGACAGCGATTGTAACCAAGAGATTGGAATTTTCACAAAGGAGCAGCTTTTGGATCTAGCTGAAATATTCCTTGAACCTCTCGTAGAAAATCCTCAAGTGTCACGCAATGTTATCTTTCGTCCGGCAAAGTATGATGTTAGGGTCATGAAACTCTGCAGCAGTTGTCGCTTCATTGACAATTATTACATTGAACTCGGAGAATCGTTTCCGGCCGATTGGTTGACGTATTGTTCCGAACAAGTCTACGGTTACCAAAAATTTCAATCCGCCCTGGTCATGTTCCCGCTAGAACCCAACAGTAATGGAACTGAAATCTTAAAAGGCTACGAACTCCGTCCTTTCTTGTCACTGCAGGGTACAGAAGCGACAAACGAAGAAGCGCCGACAAACTCATGGCCAAAGGATTTTACTAGCTTTATGGGAGGCATTGATAGTTCGGCCACGCTGCGAGAACTGGATTTTCCAACTTTGTTCCGAGCATGTTGGCTGCGAGCGCCGGAAGTGTTGCTATTATTCCCGACTATCTCGGTTACGGCACTTCCTTGGTGAACCGAACCATGTTTTGGGGTCCAGGATACAAGCAAGCTGCTTTTGTTAGTTGGTTGCGCGTCAGAGAATACTTACAGAAGGAAACCAACTGTACTGCCCTCGATCTGGATCACGTCACAATCCAGGGCTTTGAGGATGGAGCTTTTGGTGCCATGGAAGTCGCTCAAGGGTTCCGACGATTTCGCACTCTTGTTCTGCGTGTCTTTTCGGACACTGGAATTCTGGATTTGGATCAGTACTTGGTTCAGGCAGTGCTGGAAGCATCGAATGGACGAGCTTTACCGGAACGAATGCAGTCGATCCTAGAATTGGCGGCATTCTCGTTTAGTTGGGGAAATCCGGGCCTCGCCAACACGGGCTCTGGTCAGGAACTGGTGAGCCCGACGCTCAAACAGCAAATAATGGCCACGTATACAAACACACACGTATCCAACAGACGACTCCAGGGTGCGACTGTGGACTTTCCGACGGAAGAGAACGCGACGACCACGACGACGGAGAATGTGACTGCGGTACAGGAAGATATCACTTTGGGATCTATCAGTGCTTCGACGATTCTCGACTTTTGAATCCAAATCTGGTTTCATTTTATGAAGAACAGCTTCGAAGTGGAAACCAGTCACCCTGCAAAGCGACTTCTGGAATACCTACTACCATCGATAAGCTTTGTGAAGCCATTGTTGGTGCATCGGTTTACCCGACGCTCTTGGGCCAGACACAATACAACTGGATTCACAGTGTTGAGTTTTGTTACTCCGAGACGGATACTGTCGTTTCCAAAGCACAGGTCGAAATGCCGGATCTCATCAACATGGTCGAGTTTGCACAGCTTTACGAGGACCCATCGGAGAGGAAAGCGACGCATTGAAGCCTCTCGACAACCGCCACCCCATTGCCATGGAGATTTGCGGTATGGGAACTGGACTGTTTTACGGCTTACAAGGACATCGACCCGAGGACGAAGAGCTGAGAGCGGACACGTTAACTCGTGTCAATGCCACACTTGCTGCAATGTGTGGTATCACCATACCTACGGCGTCTCCTAACCTCGCGCCCACGGACGCAGGCGAGGGAAACCCTTCGAACACCGGCGGAGACAATTCTGGAAATGGTACAGACACTACCAACCCGGACGATAATTCTCCTGCGTCGGACCCGACTGGTGGAAACGGCGGTGGCGGAGGATCATCTTCCAGTGCTGTTTTCTACAGCAGCACCTTGTTGATGGCCTTTTTTGGTACTGTCACAAGTCTTCTGCTGTAAAGTGCAAAAGCTCACTAATTAATATCTGTATCGTTGCATTCCTGCAATATAATGTAGCTAGAAATACCCTTCTATTTGAAACAACCATAAATTTTCAAGCGACTCGTAGCATTTTGTAAATTTATTTCTCTATTACACTAACCGGCTTCGCCTGATCTTGCCGTCGCTTAAACGAAGACAGCGTATTACGAAGCAGCATCGCAATTGTCATGGGTCCAACACCTCCAGGGACTGGCGTAATCTTGGACGCCACGGATTTGGCCGACGCAAAATCCACATCCCCACTAACTTGTACGGTTTCTTGCCTCCAGGAGTATCCACACTATTAATGCCGACATCAATGACAACCGCACCTGGTTTCAACCAATCGCCCTTGACCATTTCGGCTCTACCCACTGCCGCAATGACCACATCAGCTTGTCGAACCATATCCTCGATATTCTTTGTTTTCGAATGCACCACAGTGACAGTAGTATCTTGCGCCAGTAAAGGCGAGCCATAGGCCAACCCACCAGTTGACTGCGCCCTAATACGACACAATGAGCACCTCGCAGTGGAACATGGGATCGTTCCAACAATACACAACACCCCAAGGGCGTACACGGGATGGAAAACGGCGCCTCCAAAAGTGACCTGAATACATTTGCAAAGAGGCCACATTCACTGGGTGCAAACCATCGACATCTTTGTCCGGATCTACGCTCCTCAAAATAGCGTCTTGATCCAAATGTCTCGGCAGTGGCAACTGTACCAATATTCCGTGCACACGAACGTCCTGATTCAATTTTTGAATCGTCTCCATCATGACTTGTTGCGTGACTTGTTCATCAAAATCGAAACCAAACGAGACAATACCGGCAGACTCGCACGCCTTCTTTTCATATTGACATAGGTTTGCGAGTCGGGACGTGATCCTACTAAAATGACAGCTAGACCGGGCTTTTTTTCTCGCCCAGCGAAGCGACTTCGAGGCAATTTCCTGTCGAATTTGCGCAGCAATGGCTTTTCCGTCAATGATTTTACTTTCCGATTCTTGATTCGTTACATCGTGTGATATAGAATCAGCAGTCGCTTTCTCCTTCCGTCAAGGATGTCATGGCAAGGCGATACGAATAAAATTTGCAATGCCGAAAAGAGGAGACTCCAAAGACGCTGTATCCGTGGGCAACCCAGAGCTGCGCAAAGAAAAGCAGAAAACAGACGTTTGCGAGAGAAGAAATGGTTGCGAATGTTTCTTGAAATGATGCCGATGAACGGTAGGAGAATTGATTATAGAGAAAAGGAAACGATGCCGCGTTCCGACGCTTCTATTAGTAATTGACGCATTCGCTCGTATTGCTTTCCTGCTTGTGCTGTAACATTCTTCGCTCTCATCTGTCGAACAAAACGCAAAGGGCGATGACGCGAAATGACGACATTATCATTCGAATACCTGAGCGACACTAGAGCGTCATTCTGAAAACCGTGGGCCGTGGGCAAAGATGATCGCGGCCGATCACACCGCAAGCTCTATAATCAAGAACCTATGAGTTTCATAGAAATTAGGATGATTCGGGTTCTGTAAAGTTAGTTGATCCAGTCCTATTGTATCTCTAGGAATGCCGGTATCAAAAAATCACAAGCTATAGGACGGATTTTTTCCGAAACGTTGCTCGAGCAAGGCTTTAGCTCCTGGCACGCGAAGAAAGCAGCGTGCGCCAGAGAGACATGCGAATGCGGCTTCATCGAGTCCACCTCGAAGGTTTCCCTGGAGGCCAATTTTCAAGAGTGGTTCCGGATTGAGTAGCGATGGGAGCATGAAGGCGTTGCGTCGATGAATACCATCTACAAGTCGTTCGACTTGCTGTCGCTGACTGTTAATATTCACCAAACTCTCATCAATCAGCATCTCTTTCACTGCATCTTGCACCTCATAGATCATTTGCCCGCCTGATGTGCCAAAAGCCAAATCGATAGACCCGTAGGTGGCATCATACGTCGCAACAATGCGAAGTTTGATAATGAGGAGGGCAAGGAAAAATGTCAGAGGCGCTAATTGCTCACTGAGATCTGGACATTCTTCAAAAATGTCAAGAAATCGGCTATGTTTCACACGTGGATAGATCCACTCGCCTTCTTTGGTTCCAGTGTGGCGATGCATCAAGGTGGATACGGTGTCTTCATTGGTAACGTCCGTTTCCATCCAGTAACGAATATAGTCAAAAGCATCGTCATCCCGATGCAGGCTCAGAAGGATAAAAGGAGTCATCTTTCGTAAACCTAATGGGCCAATAACATCCAATCGTTGTATTTCCAAGGCGTGAAAAGAGCCTTTTCATAGACACTTTTTGATCTCGGCTGAATTGGCTGCCGCAACATATGCTCCCACTAGACCTTCGCGAGCTGTCATGTACGTCTGGGTCTCATCAAACAGATCAAAGGCTCCAATCTGCGTTTCGAAAAGTTTTCTGGTTCTTCGTCGGAGTCTTGTTGCATGTTGCGGAGGGTATAGCCAATTGCTCGACTCGTTTCAGATTTTTTGCAACGAGTAAACAAGCCTCTTTATGCCCGTACTTATAGTGCTCTCTCTGACAGTTGCTGTTGCAGTACCAGGCGGTATGACAACGCGAGCAACACAATAATCCAGTCGCAGGTCGGCTGTGACAAGCAGCACACCAAGGTGTTTGTTGAATACGCGGATCTTTTCCTTCGTAGGACGGCGTTTTCTCCGGATCGGAATCATCTCGTAGGGACTGGAGAAAGTCTGTAAGGAAATCTACCATTTTATATTTCTTATGTTAAAGTAATTCACCTTGTTGCGTCTTCGTTTGATGCCGGCGAACGGTTGTGTGCTGTTCGAGTTCCCGCACGCCTCGAGAGACTTCGATGACCTTGATTATTTGTTTTTGCGGTGACGATCTTCCGTGTTCTTCGAAAAGACCTTGTGTCCGCTCGTGTTTCGACTATAGATTGTAGAGAACACCGCAGTACCGTTCACTCATTGAGCATCGGGTTATCTTGCCACAATGCTCGATGCTAAAGCAATCATAGCTCATAGCATCTTGAGAAACTAAGGTGGGTCTATCAGTAAAGCAATACATATCCTGCGACAAAACGCTTGTTATATATTATAACCCTTGCAAGGCGCTTTGAAGCTTTCCTTTCCATTCATCGCTCAGTTGCGAGTCCTCAGCGCTCAGTGCTGCCGTAAATATCCGTTTCGCTTCATTAGGGTCCACTTGTCCCGGTTGCATTTGAAGTAAGCCCAGTACACATTTGTATACGGTTTCATTTTCTGTCATGTCATGTTTCAATGGCAACGTTCTCAAAAGAACGGGAGTACTTGGGGTAGCGGTACATGCGAAGGCGACGCCATGATCATTCTTGCCACTGCTGCAGCTGCATTGTCCTTGCTAGCGCCAGCAGCTTCAGAAACCTCTCCGTTATCCTGCCGCGCCAAAATATTACCCAATAGAGGCAAGATTGCAGCGTAATCTGATCCAACATTGCTTCCAAGCTGTTCGCAGCTGACACCAGCACAGAAAGCGGCGTTTCGCTTCACGTTGTCATCCTCGTCTGATAAGCCCGCCACAATGGCTGGGAGGAAAACGTTCTTCCAGTAATCGCCAGATATCGGAACTTCTTGAGCAATTTCACTCAGGCAGCCCACAGCCATGGATCGATCGCTAGAAGGGCGGCTCGATTTAGCATATTCGCAAATGGCAGGAAGGAGTTGAGGTAGGAAATTGGTAAGATGAGCTCCCATTACCCGTCCCAACGCACCGATCAAATCACACGCCGATTGCATCAAACCATCGTGGTCATCGTCATCGTCGGGGACTTCTCCGTACATGGCTTCCGCTGTTTGACAAGGCGCTTGCTTCAAGAGAATGTCGAGGACTGTCGACAGGACAGTATCTGCCACTGGGGCCAACGCATGAGGACCACATAATTCGAGCACCGACTGGACGGCTTCGCACGCCTTGGTGGCCGTTGTCTTGTCATCGTCGTTTTGAAGCAGTGTCATTTCTTCCTGAAGCACAGCGCCGACCAAAGCAGCGGTGTGAGCCGAGAGCGGCGGAGAGGCGTCAATGTCTCCTTTCTTCCACTCGATTTCACCGTTATGGTAAGCTGCGATAGAAGGCACAATGAGAGAAGGGAACGCATCAGCCACTTCTGACTTAACAAGGGGTGCCAATTCGTTGCTGCCTTCTGAAGCACCTGCATCGAACTTTCCAGATACGGACAGAAACTAGTACCCGTATGTGCAGCCATTTCTCCGAGGGCCGTAATCGCACCCTTCTTCACATCCAATAACGCCGTTCGGACGTGTAGCACATAGTTTCCATCTTCATTTTCATCATCCGAGTCGTCCAACGCAGCAAAAGCTCCTTCCTCGTCGTCTCGTTGTGTAGCTTCCAATTGTCCTTCATCTTGGTCAATCACGTTGATGAGATACGGAACCAACTCGCCCAACGCCGGAGCGAATTCTTCTTTCATGACCTTGGCCAAGTTGGCGAACACAGCATAAGCAAACTCCTGAAGTTCCGTGGAGTCAGTGCCCAAGCCCTCCATGGCGCACTGCATCGTGGCTGGGAAGTAGGGTCTAAACGTTTCGCAGCCCACGGCAATACCCATGTGACCCATGCATTCCAGAGCACGTCCGCGCAAGCTGAAGCGATCCGGATCTTGTATCTGCATTAACTTTGTCATCAGCTCGGCCACGCCGTGGACATATGGCGTGAACTCCTCCTCCGCGGCCACGGCTGTAGCCGCTAGTGCCGCAACGGCCATTTCTTGAACACTTCTCTTGGTCGTTGCCTCCAACATGCCAGCCAATTTTCGTACAAGAGAATCTAGCAAGGGACGGACCGCAGCGGGCTCGAGACGCTCGCAGAACATTTCAAGACATAGCATGAGGTCGCCTGTACGGCAACGGAACCGTCGTCGAGAAGCGAAAAGACAATCGGTAAAATTTGGCTGGAATACTGCAAAATATCAGGCTGACAATGTTCCGAGAGCTGTCCAAGGCAGAAACAGGCACACTCTCGTACAGCAGGAGCTGCATCCTGCGCCGACGCAAAGACATACGGCAGAACTTGAGGCAACGCCGCGGTCAAAGGTTCACAGCATCCTTCCGCAATGACTCCTAGACCGGCCACACCCGCTTTGCGAACTTGAGGATTACTTGCGTCCGACATGCGGGAGATGCAGCGCTGTAGCAATGGTTCCCAAATATACTTTTGGGGATTTCACATGCCATCATGTCGAGCGTTCCCTGAGCCATGCTCGTCTCGGTGGGACTATCCGGATCATCCAGATCATCGTCGGTGTGATGATCCAAATCTTCTCTCCATGCTGGATTGGACTCGAACAAGGCACCAGCAGCACTTTCTTGCGAGTCTTGCATGAGCTGAAAGAGCGTATCAAGGACAGCACCCAGCATGGCCCTGTGCTTGCCAAAGGATTTCGGTTTCGACTCACCCGTTGTTGCAATGACCAAGGCTGCCGCATCACGAACTCGCAACTCCAAGTCTCTGTTTTGAAGACAGCGAAGAGAGAATTCTACCGTTAGTTCCATATGAGCTTGCAACGCACCCGCTGGTGAGTAGGCCAACTCGTACAAGACGTCCAACACAGCCGACAACAAGTCTTCATCATTGGAAAGACCCGCCACTTGCAATACCGTCGGTAGAAGTGGGGCCAGATATTCCATTTCGGGCTCGTCAGCCCAAAAGGACATGAGTTGTCCCACGGCTTGCACAGCAGCCTTGTGCACAGCCGGAGGTTCGTGCGCCGAATGCAACGTCGTGCTGAACAAATGCACCAAATCGTTCACGTGTTCCTTCCAGTGCGTTCCGACCGTATCGGTCATTTCTTGAAGAAGTAAAAAGCACAATTCACGTGCATCCGGAGAAGGATCATTGACGGCCGCCGCCAGAAACTGAAGAATTTGCGGCGGAGCCGATGTGTGGTGCTGGGCAATGGCGGCAGCGACTCCCAAAAGACCAGCTCGTACCGGCCGCACCGTCTCGGTCGCCAAGGCTTGTAGAACCTGCTGCTGCCACTGCTCCTTGCCAGCAGGATCCCACTGTCCGTAATGCCCCGGCAAGCGCTTGCGCAAGACAATGGCAGCCACGTGACGTACGGCAACGTCATAATTTCCAGTAATGATGCGCCACAAGACGGGCATGTTGGCAGGGTTTTTGAGCACAGGCTTGAGCTGGAGTTCCGCCTGACGAATGGTATCGGTGTTGGGCTGCGTCAAGGCGTGCAAGCACGCAGCCATTTGGTCAATGTTGACTTCGGTCATTGCTCGCTCGTTTGTCGGTTGGGAGTCAAGTAAAAGTGCGACTTTGTGCGCGCGGATGATTCCTTTCTCTAGAGATTCAATGGGAAGGACAAAGCCTAATAGTCAACTCCAAACAATCAAATTAACTCGATCGAAGAAAGAAAGGACTGAAGTGAGGCCTTTTGCACTCACTTTTTTCTTGGTTCGTCCGAATGTTGTTTTATTTTATTTTCCGGAGGACCGATGAATGGCTCTCCGGAATGCACTTGCGCGCCCCGCTGCGTCGTTGGTGGAGTGAAAAAAGTCTTGGTGCGAGTTGCGCTGCCGTCTGTGCGTCGCTCGTTCTTATCACCGTTGCTACTCCGACATCCGGTACTGGTTAGAATCAGGATCGAGTGACGTGACGACGCGTGACGTTTTGGTTGACACATGATGATGTGGCATGTTCATTGGAATTATTTTTTACGTTTTCCTCCCATTTTGGAACATCCTTCAGGCTTCAGGTTCCGATAGGACAATACGCTCTGACTCGGACATGGCAGCTGCAACCAAATCAAACAGAAACGAAGACCACATTTGCTTTCGTTTTATTTATTTTAAAAGCGCACCTTTAGACTATTGATTGATTTGCGCCATGAAGAAAGAAATCGCCTCCGAGCAGGTCGCCTCCGCTGTCCTTCACGGTCTCGATCTATCGAACGAGGTAGTGGCAAAGACGGAAAGAGCGACGCTTCGACAGATCCTTTTAGCCCAAAGGAAAGAAGCAACGGTCGTATTTGTTGCGAGGCGCCCCGGGTGTGTCTTGTGCCGTGAGCACGGCAAGCAACTGTCGAACCTTTCGTCGACCAAAATTGCAGTGATCGGCGTCGTGAAGGAAATTGGCGTCGACGACGTCGGATTGAAAGAATTCCACAAGGACTATTTCAACTCGTGGCCCATTTATTTGGATGAAGAACAGCACCTGTACAAAGCCATGGGAAATCGATCTATTCTCAAAGTCGGTACATTGTTCAAAATGATTGCAGGCATGCGGAAACTCAACCGACGAATGTCTCAAAACAAATTGGTGGTAACATGGTAGGAGAAGGTACGATCCAAGGTGGCATCCTTATTTTCGACGCAAAGGGAGATCTCGTGCACGTGCAACTCGAGAATATCATGAGTCAGATTAATATGATTGAGATTGCGCAAGCTCTGGAGAAGATTGCTGGCGAAGAAGAGCCGTGTTCCAAGCCCTTGCAACCGAAGCGGCACCACCTCGTCATTGTTTCAGCAAGGGACAAGTCTGCCCAGACTGCTTGTAAATACACTCACAACGCGTTCAAATGCCATCGAGCTAGATTGCGTGGTTAATAAAGATATCAACATTCCATACGGTCTCTATGTAAAGAGTCAGTTTAAAGAGTCAGTTAAGCACATGCAACGAACGATGTGGGGACAAATAAATAATGGTCAGCACTATTATTTCATTCCGAAGTCATTAGACAAGACATACGTTGCGCGATCGTTTACTTCAGAGACTTGTGAGAGCTGCATCTGGAGCGATACATGATGGAAATGGTGTTACATGGGGACGTAACAAATTTAATCTACCACCCGGCATGTACCATTGTGAAATATGAAGCTGTGACTACCTCGACTATTTATTAAAATCCGACGTTAATCCAATAAACGAGGAAACTGCAAGCAAGAGCTCAATGCCTCTATAGAAGACCACTGGGCATCCCGTCCTGTGAAAAGAATCATTCGGAACTAACCCGTTTCGTCGAGATCTACAATTTGCTATGAAAAGAAGAAAGAATGCGACGACGAGAACCTAATTCGTGACGGAACAAGGTGCCAAAAACCAAAAACAATGGCCATGGTAGGTCACACCAACAAGCGGGTCTCCAATCCTCCTAGCATAATCCGTCTTCAGAGAAGCATCCATTGTCTCTCACGACTGATATTGGCAAGTGACACGTCCGTTGGATGGCTTCTTGATAAATACTTAATCTGAGCTGCCTTAGACAGAGAACAACTAAGGAAGGCTACCGCCTAAGTATCCGAAACGTGACGAAAGGCTTTAATAGAAAACTCACTCTCGACCTCTCGCACATAAAAACACTGGGTGCAATTCCCCGTCGAAAAAGTCGACTAAATTCTGCAGGTTCTCCTCCCAAGATCGAAAATGAATGAGGTGCAAGCTGCGAGACATTCATCGCTCACCGCGGCCGTTTTGAAAAAGAATTCGCAGCAAGAAGCCTTACAAAATCAGTGCGATGGTACAAACATCTAGCATGAAGAATATGAACAGTTTTACAACAAAACCGGTAGATGGCTGTTTGAGCCGGGAGCAACTGGATGCGATGCTGTCGCTTGAGCAATCCTACGTTGTACCTCTCGTCCCATGTATATCAAAAACGAAGCAAGAGCGAATGCCTCTCGAACCATGGCGTCGCAGAATATGCCAGTGGGCTTTCCGAGTCATTGATCACTTTCGTCTTGATCGAGAAGTCGTAACGATCGGCATGAACATATTTGATCGGTTCCTCTTTTATCATGAGCCGACGGAGCAAGAAGAGGCGTTACTTTGTGATTGCAGATGTTCATCCTGCAAGAGAAACGTCGATCCTACAAAATA
Source organism: Fistulifera pelliculosa (assembly GCA_026008555.1). Classification (NCBI taxonomy): domain Eukaryota; phylum Bacillariophyta; class Bacillariophyceae; order Naviculales; family Stauroneidaceae; genus Fistulifera; species Fistulifera pelliculosa. The sequence continues at coordinate 203,258 of BROJ01000475.1, forward strand.
CCAACTCGCCGCCATGACATCTATTTTATCGCAGCCAAATTAGCTTCGCCACAAAACAATCCTGACGACAATTTATCTCAAACTCATTTCAGACTCACAACGTTTGCGGACTTGTCACGAGGACAATTCAACATGAGTGATATCTGCAGTATGGAGCTAATTATCTATCAAACAGTCGGATGGAAAGTAATGGGACCGTCGCCGATTAGGTTTGCTTCCTATCTTCTCGGCCTGATGCGAAATCACGATGACATTGCCTTTGCATCAGCACCGGATTATGAGCTCGTTCTCCATGTTCTTCACGAATTGTCTCGATACTTGACCGAAATCGCAACATGTTTGGGAAGCAGCTGTTCGTATCACCGTCCATCACATGTAGCACTAGCAGCTATTCTTGTTTCCATGGACCTTTTGACCTATCAGGCGCTTCCCCGAGCATACGAGATGCCTTTCGGCGGCGTGTTTATCAAGTTTGCGGTTTGAACTCGGTCGATTCACTCACCAGACAGTTGGAAAGAGCCCTGTGGCCCGAGATGCTTCTTGATGATGCGCACGAAATAACGGTGGATGCAGGCCATCCGATTACTGTCGCGCGGAATCATGGCCTGCTGGATCTCGACCGTATTTACTCCGCACACCAGCATACGCGCGACACGAGCAATGGCTTTCGATGTCCTATTGAGACTACAAAGTCAGATGATGCAGCTGAACTCATAACTTCTCATCCCGGAACATCGCCCGTCAGCACCGTTCGATGATGATCCAAACTACCGGCGATGAGTGCTGATCAAGTTGGCTGCATGTTCAATACATTTTTACATTTACGTTTCATAAGCTAGACTCTACCAGATATTATACATATTTTCCTAGATCGTCGCTATTAGAGCTTTAACAGGGCGCTGTAATAATCTTTAGCAAAGAAGACTGAGACTTGGACCGATCTACATAGACACAATTTTCCTTATCGTTCTCGTTTCGCGCAGGAAACAGCGCGGTTACAAGGGGCTAATTTCGATCGACCGAAAAGAAAAAGGTGGCAACCTAGCCAATTTCCGTCAAAGACGGAAACAAGGTTTGGTAGTATGCCGCTGTAACTCACGCTTTAACAAAAGGAAGGTTTTGTTCATGTTCCCGTCACGACAGTGTTTCTTCTTCCAGTAGGATGCAGCTTCGTTAAGTCTGTGAATGATATGGCAGAGCATAAAGGCATTTTGATTACGTTTCTCCTTCGGGATCTCGATCGACTCACGGTTTATATTACGTGATGAGTTGTATTTGGCTGCTACATCGAGTTCGGGTTCCATTAGCAGCGCATGATCGCACGTCAAAAAAATCGTTCGGCAGATAATACTTGAAGAAGTAATACGGACCCAGCATGTACTGCTGGCAATAGTGCAGCACATTCGGTAGATAGTATGTGGAGTGGACATTGTCGTAATCAGAAACGGTGGCACAAATGGCGGTGGCGTTGCTGCTATCCATCAACTGCCAGCCTTCTGATGACTCGCCAGGATTCGATACCATGAACGAACTGGATAGCTGATGCTTCAATCCCCAATGTGCAGCTGCCGTCGAGTATGCATGCATTTCCGATAGCCAATCGTTTGTAGTGTGATATACAGGAATCGCAATCGCCGCCCATGTACTGACGATTTTGTACATGTCTGGTCCTGTTACAAGATAAGGCGGGCCAGCATTGTAATGATCTGTAACGTCGCGCACGGTCCAATTATGCAGATGTGAGCTGCTCGCCTGATCAGTTGGTAAATAACTCAATATATTTATTAAGTTGCGGTTCACAAGCTTCATCCAGTTGATTCCCAAGGAATAGAGTTGAGCGAACGGTTTGCCTGTTTTGATCTGAACTGGAAGTGTCGGACTCCCCATCCACTTGATACTCGACGAAAATACCGTCATATCTTGTTGAAAGGGTTTCAAGATCAACTCATCCGGGTCCATCAAAACAAAAATCGTCTTGTTGTAGTCTTCTGTCGGGTTTGGAAAGCCCAATCCGTTTTCCATCCAATGCCGCAAGCCGTACGGCTTGTTGAAAAACTTGTAAGGCTTTTCCGGAATAACGTTTGTGAAATCGGGAGTCAAATGGAGCCGATAGCTGGGAGAAAGCGCCTGCACTTGTGTTTTATGAGTCTCACGAAGGCTCGTTTCCTCCGCGTGTGTGCACCCAGAGGCAATGCGTGTGACATATTGGATGCCTGCCTTTTGAGCGTGATACAAGAATGTCCACGACTGCCAATTTTGAAAAGCGTTGCATCCTGTACTGAATACATAATGAAACTCATATTCATCACTGTCGTTTTCTTTATTGATTGTCGGGAATCCGTAGCCGTTTGGCCCGGCCGACGATCTCACCAAACTGTGTTGTGCTAGTTGGACGTTAGCAGCCCACAGCCACATGAGAACGAAAGCAAGGAGAAGAAAGAGTTGATGATTACGTTGCTTCATTTTCAAATTTGTTGTGCTCACTCGGAAGTAGAATATCCTTTTGCCCTTCACTTTTTTACTACGGTACTCCGTTGGCGCGCAAAAGCGCAAAGCGCTGAGCGAAGTGCGAATTTGTTCGAATAGAAATTTTACATACGGAGTAAGGTGACTGTATTTCGTATTTCGTAGGGTTTGACGTTTCACAGATACGGAGTAACCTTAGAATCACGGAATAATTGTCCAGCTGAAAATATAAATTATCATAAATATTTTATTTTACTTGCTTCAGACGTGTCAAAATATCATTTATAGGCCAACATTGTACTCAACACCCTATTGTTTATTGTTTCGTGTTTCGTCACTCTTGGTCTCTCTCTTTCTAGGCAAGCCGCCAATAGCCGACGCCACCCCGAAACATCGCCAGTGACATTTTCCGGTGAGAGTGTAATTATTAGACTCGTCTCTTGGGAGAGTCTAAAGAAACCATTCTTAATTGCTGTATTTATAGAATAATGTATCCCAAAATAAGTTTGCAAAAGCTATCAGGCAACTCTGCTAGAGAGACCGTCGATATGAGAGGACCTTAACGCGGTGCACCCACCCATTTCTTTACTCGCTTCTCGACGTTTGATCCCTTTCAGTTTGTCATTTCGCGACGATTCAGACGCAGATAAAATCGTTGTAGTCTCCGCACTATGCCAAGGGAAAGGAAAAGCAGCTTGGTATGCAGTTATGTCTTGTGCTTTTGAAAAGGAAGGTTTTGGACATGTTTCCGTCACGACAGTGTTTCTTCTTCCAGTTCGATGCAGCTTCATTAAGTCCGTGAATGATGTGACACAGCATGAATGCATGCCGATTTCGTTGGTTTTCTGGTATCTCATTCAAAACACCATTAGGTGTAACCGACGTCTCATATTTGGCCGCAATATCGAGGTCAGGTTCCGCGAGCAAAGAATGATTGCAAGTGAGAAAGTTCTTTGGGAGAATATATTTGGAGAAGAAATAGGGACCCAAGAAGTACCGCTGACAGTAGTGCAATACATTTGGTGGATAGTATTTCGATTGTATGCTTGCATAATCGGAACGCGAGGCGCACACGGTCGAGGCGTCATTGTTGCCCATCCACTGCCACGCTTCTTCATCCACAAGCGGATTCGAAACCATGAACGAATGAGACAGTTGATGCTTCAACCCCAATGCGCAGCTGCTGTCGAATAAGCGTACATTTCTGATAAGAAATCGTCTGTAGCGTAGTATACCGGAATCACGATCGCCGCCCATGTACTGATGATTTTGTACATGTCCGGTCCTGTTGCAAGATAAGGCGGACCGGCAGCATAATGGCTTTTAACTTCGTGCTTGGTCCAATTGTGCAGATGTGAGCTGCTCGCCTGATCCGGCGGCAAATAGTTCAAAATGTCCGTCAGGTTGCGGTCCACAAGTGGCATCCATCCTGCTCCCAAGCCGTAGAGTTGAGCGAACGGTTTACCTGTTTTGATCTGCACTGGAAGTGTCGGACTCTCCACCCATTTGATAGACGAAGCATGCGCCGTCATATCTTGCTGAAACGGCCGTAGAATTACTTCATCTGGATCCATCAAAACAAAAATCGTCTTGTTGTAGTCTTCTGTCGGGTTTGGAAAGCCCAATCCGTTTTCCATCAATGCCGCAAGCCGTACGGCTTGTTGAAGAACTTGTAAGTCTGTCCCGGAATGACGCGCGTGAAATCGGGAGTCAAATGAAGCCGATAGCTGGGAGAAAGAGCCTGTACTTGTGTTTTATGAGACTCGCGTATGCTCGCTTCTTCATCCTCGGTGCACCCAGACGTCACGCGTGTGACATGCTGAATGCCTACCTTCCAAGCGTGATAAAAGAAGGTCCAGGACTGCCAATCTTGATAAGCATTGCAACCTGTGCTGAATACGTAATGAAATCTGTAGTCGTCGCTGTCGTTTTCTGTCGATTGTATTATTATTTCATTACGAGCATCATTCGTCCAGCTCGGTAGACCCAAACTAATTTCCGTGACTTGTATATTGATAGTCCACAGCCACACGAGCACAAACGCCACGAGAAGGAAGAATTGATGATATTGTTGCCTCATGTGTTCATTTTGTTTGTTACTTCATGGTGAATTTTCCAATTGCCCCGCTCATTGCTGTCTTTATGTTTCCGAGCTCCTCGTCCGCCCATCCGAAACAAAATTCAAATCAACGTCTGAGAACGCCAGCCGTCTCCATATTCAATGGTTTGGTCGCTGATTCACTCTTTTAGTGAGACTGTGGAGCCGGCTTGCGCAACTACAGGAAATGCGACGCCGGCGGCTCCGCCGGCTCATTCCCTCCAAAAGCAGACGGGACGAACTGCGGTATGCCGTGCGCCGCTTTTGTCGCCCGCAGCGGCAGTACCAAATTGCACATGCCCGTCTTGTTTGCAGAACATTCAAACAAAACGCAGCAGCATCAAATCTTTTGAGCATTGCATCATTTATTTGTCCGATCATTTCTACAACAAGATCACATCAAATCATGTCGAACGATACTCCTACCCAGACACACGCAAGTCCTGATGTCAAATCGTCAGGACGAGGTCGCCAGCGATCCTCCAAGTCCGCGAGTCAACGACGCACCAAGCGAAAGGTCTTCGACGAACAGCAGACGGATGAAGAGCGCCGCATTCTGCGTATCGAACAGCGAAATATCAATCAGGTTCTAGCGACAGGAAGCTACCGTATTCGTAACAAAAGCGAACCCAAAGGGGAAGACGAGGACCCTCTCGCGCGGCCAACTCTTGAAGGTGTCCGAGATTCGAACAATACACTCTTTCGGTCCGTTACGTACACGCGAGCTTGTACTCGACGCCGATAACGTAGCTTTGCTTGCCGATAATTATGCGAAACAGGTCGAGCAATCGGTGCAGGTAAGATCGACTCGTTTTGTTTCTCACACATCTCACTGCAATGGGAATGAATCTCACCGAGTCGTTCATGCTTTCTGCAGGTACTACGCTACGACGCTGTCAAAGTCATTATTGCATTAAAAAAGCAGTGCACGTCCAAGAAAGGAAGTAATGTCTTTTTTGATTGGAAGACTTTGGGCGTTCAGACGGGTGTGTGTTTCAATGCTGTCCCGTCGAAGGTCACCTTTGCTGCAGGAAAGTACGAGGAGGGAATCGTCGCAAAGCAGAAAAGGCACGAGAGGTCAAGCAGAAAGACACGACTGAAGCTGTTCAGCCAGAAGAAGAAAAAGGAGAAGCCAAAGGAGAAAAGGCCACCATGTCGGTAGCGGATGCGTGTGTGCTCAAGATGCGCAAGCGAATTGAGAAAGCCTACGCCGCCAAGATCAATATAGCAGATGGCGCTGCTCCTCCCGAGCCCCTTGATCCCTTGGACGTTTTATTGGATCCAAAATCCTTCACCAAGACGGTCGAGAACTTTTCCATTTTTCATTTCTCATCAAGCGGGGCAAAGTTGGCGCCAAGAAAGGATGGGAAATTCGATACGCAAACGAGGGCGGAGAGACCGGAGAGCACCGTCAAGCTTTTATCCATATCAACAAGAAGATTTGGAAGGATATGTGCGTCGAATATGAAGCACGTAAACAACTTGTTGCATAGTGATAAAATACTGTGATTTTAGGCAGATGTATATCCTTAGCTTGCGAAGCTCGAACATTACTAAAATAGTTTGTAGTTGCATCCTTTAGCCCATTAACTATGGTACGAATGCATGAGTTTGACTCATGGCATTTGAATTCTTGTTTCAGATGATGAAGTAAAGACTGGCGGCATGGTCTGTCTTCGCTGTGGCAGCTCCTCAGCAGCATGTCTCCGCAGCAGTTTCGACGAGGCAGCTTCAGCTACTTGGCTCGGTCCGCCTCCATTGACTGAAGCCATTCCATTGGCTTGGGTTTCTTCTCTTTCATGACACGATGTAATTCCTCCAACACCACCGCGCCCCGTTGAGACGGCCCCAAGGAAAGTACTGAACCGGGTAAATCGTCCTGGTCTGGGAGATACAAACTCGAGCCGCGACTGCTGAGAGAGCCATCATCACGAAGAAATTGCAGACTCTCCTCATCATCACATTCGGTATAAGAGGCAATACTTCCATGCATAGAATACGCCAGATGAATGCTGGGTATTGATGAACTTCGCTCGCCCATTGACGAAGGTTCTTGCAGGTCTAATCGTCTATGAATTCCTTCAGTATCGTTCGATCGCTCGCCACGAATGGCAAAGATTTGCTGCAAACCTTCATCGTTCAATATTCCAATGTCTCGAAAGTCATCATCACGATCCGGTTGATATTGAATGAGCCCCGAAGGCTGAGAGTCATGCGCGTGAAATACCGAATCTTCGTACTGCTCACGGTTAGTGAACGTGTAGAACTTTCGCGACGGAAACTGTATAGGCTCGTTCAATCCAGACTTGTGTTCGAGGTGAAGACCGGGCATCGAAGGGCCTGTTTCATGATTCCCAAACCCGAAGGTAAAGCTAAATGCTCTCCGTGAAGCATATCCTGATCATCCGGAGACACCATTCGAGATCGATCCTTTTCTTTTGGCGTCCTCGACGTATTCGTGCGAAGTGTTCCGCATCACAGGTGTCAAATCATAGTGCTTGGGAAGCAAGGCAGCGGCTGCGGAACGGCTGACGCTCCCAACAGAGACCTGACTGGTGACAGGCGATCCTCCGTTTACCGGGGACGCGCGGCTCGTATCCGGAGTCACCGTCGTACTGCCAACCATTGGATCGCCTAGCGAAAGCTGATCCAGCTTCCGTGAAAGAGGATGTGTCGCTGTCAAAGAACTTGATTCCCCATCAATTGTGCTGCGGAAATCTTTCCTCTTACTGGGGTGGAGTGAATAGTCGACTGTTCGGAGGAATTACGCTCAGAAGACGACATTATTATTTGTTAACCGCAAATACTTTTGTTCTGCTTGATGTGTTCATAACGGATCCAGAGGCAAAAAGGAGGAATCACGGGGTCTTAAGAAGAATGAAGACGCAATTGCCATCTTGATGCTTCTATTGTCCGGATTGTATGGCTGCTCGTCTACAATCCCAAATTTTTGGGTGGCTGTTCATCCATGATTTTACCATGGCGGGAAAACTGGCAACGCCGTTGGTGCTCGATACTTACACCTAAGTCTTGCTAGTTAGATATAATTCAAATTTTTTGGCGCGCCTAACGGTCTCGGTTGTTTCTTGGGAGGAGATTTCAGATTTCAAACCATCCGTTTGTACGATCACTTCTGAAACAAAGAGTGTGGCGTACACTATCTGGTAGTGTTAGCGGACCCGCGCCTGAACCCTGAACTCGTTTCTATAGTCCGAGTCTCGAAATGTTTCCGTCCGGTCACCAGTCGCTAAGTATCGAGCGAAGCCTATGATTTTTTGCGTGACATGATGACACATTTGAATTTTGATAGACAACAGTACTCTCTCAGGATCGTTTAGAATAAGTTTGCGGTCACGGGCCAGGGTGATGAGCACCTACGTGTGAAACATGAAACCTTCACTTTTAAACGATAATAACGGCTAATCTCAATAATACAAAACTTCACACAAGAAACGAGACAGCAGAACGCAAACGGATGACGTATGCAAGATGACGGACGAACACGAAACTCCTGTATCTTCTGGGACACCGACAAAATGTCGCGGTTGGGCGCATGGCGGACGCGAGGAACGGTCGACGCACAGTTTCTAATAACACGGTTTCACGTTAGGACGTAAGGTTAATTGCGGGCTGCCGACTCAGTACTCTGGAATAGACCAAACAGTACTCCAATGATCGTTTTGACGAATGTGTAATTACTACTTAAAATTCGCACTATGTCTGTCAGGATTGTACTTCTAAAACAACTTCTCGGTCGTCATCGCCAACGTGTACCCACCTCGCCGCCTCCGTCGCAATCGGTCGCCGTCGGTCGCAACCGGTCGCGATCGGTCGTCGCCGGTCGCAACCGTCGATAACCGTCCGATTGTCGCCGGTCGCCGTCGCGGTCGCCGTCGTCGCCGTCATATCGTCGCCGTCGGTCAGCGTCGCCGATCCGTCGCCGCGGTCGCTGTTGATATTGCCGTTACCACAGACGCCCGCCCGGCGTGCACCTTCCCTAAGTAATGACTTCAGCGGGCGCATCGTCAGGCGACAATATCTCAAGCCTCAAACACAGGATATGAACAACTCGAGCTCGCCAATGCGAGCTCATAAATCGTAAAACACTATTGTTATCACTGCTGTCTTTTCCTAGAGTTCAACAGTTTTACGATTTCACGCTTCCGCACACATTTACTTGTGTTCTCGCTCTGTGCCTCAGTCAAGACGCGCTGCCTTGAATTGCCGTCGCCGCAATAAGCTCTGTGCCATCGTCGCACCCGCTCTATTTATTGCCGTGCCGCCGATCGATTCTTGCGCTTTGGCCGTAAGCCCGCTCTTAATCGTCACCATGACAACAATCAAAGCAAAAAATATTAAAATGCCTCACGAGACGCTTACCAAGATTGTGGGGAACCTGATTTCCTCAGTCTCAGTCGCATCGCTGGCCTTGATTGATCGCCAATGGCCGCGATTCATCCCATCGACCCACTGGGAGGTGCCAATGGTCACAAGGGCATTTGCTATGACCCCGAAGTATCTTGCCAATACGGACATGCTTCGACCGCGCTTCGTCCATCCTGGACCTTTACCTGTGCATCAAGCGTGGTCGGTGGCCCCACTGGGCCACAAATTTCAGCCCTTGATCGCAAATATGACACAGACCTGACGGATTATTTAACTTATATTGATACACATGGCCGCTTGCTCAATCAGTTAATTGAAGCGGTTGATCCCCGTACATTGAGGAGTTGAAGCATTTTGAGGATGGATTTTCCGACGTCACCGTCAATGCACTGTTGACGATTTGTTTGCCAACTATGGGGAAATTACGCACAAGGATATTGAAGCCAATCGTTCCAGTTTATTGGATGCATGGGCAATGGACCAGCCTTTGGCCAACTTGTGGATTCGTCATACGTGGATTCGCATAATGACATTTGCCATTCTGCCACTGCCGGCAAGCCCATTGACGGCGACACCGTCATGGAGCAAACCCTTGATTTGTTTCGCAACATTGGCTTTGGAAAGTTTCAGTCTGCCATAGATGCATGGCGTCGCCGTGCGAGGATGCTGCCAAAACATACGTCGCCTTCAAAAGCATTTCACGGTGGAATACAAGGATATCCAACGCGATCTCACCACGGGCGCTTCAGGATTCCACCAAGCTAATGCAGCAGCCACCGCTGCCGGACATCAAGCAAATACAGCAGCCCCGCTTCTGGAAAACATGTAGCCGACAATCCGTTCCAAGTCCTCGCTGCCGACGGGACCAAGTTTTATTATTGCTGGTCGCATGGCCTTGGGAAAAATGCTGAGCACACCAGTCATACATGCTCCAACCCGCGTGAAGGTCATTGCAAAACCGCAACCATTACTAACCCGCTTGGCGGGCTGCGTTCTATGCACATTGGTCCCCGCAAAGGCCCCCGGCATCGACCGGCGACCGCACCAAAAGCATGAGACGGAGGGAAGCCAGTGATTAACGATGTAGATTCAGATAAAAGTCTAACAACTTGCTTTGAGTCTAAATTTAAGATTACTGGTCCTCCCGCCATCCCAGCACACGCTCCCCACCCAAACATTGGCATTGCCGACTCCGGTTGCACCGGCCACTTTCTACCTCTCGACACCCCTGTCTTGCAGTGCATTCCACTCAACCCCATCGCCATCGCAAACCCAAATGGCACACTGATGTATTCTACACACGCGCTCTTGGATTTGCCATGCCTACCGCTTCGGCACGCATAAAGCTCACATTGTTCCCGCGTTGCACACAAAACCACTAATCTCCATCGGCCAATTTTGTGATGCGGGTTGTGAAGTCCATTTCACCGGCGACGCACGGCGTCGAGTTCACTTTCAAGGTCAACTTCGTTTATCAGGCGACGCGCCTCGGACACCAAACTCTGGATGCTTCCGTTAACCACAATCGCGACCGGCATCCAACCCCACCGGTTACCGGGCGATTGAGCGTGACACCGTTCCCAGAATTCCGACTTCAGACTCGGCCACGACTGAGGGTGCTAACGCCGCAGTATCCGTCACCACGCCTAGCAGCCTTGTCGCTTTTGCACACGCTGCACTCTTTTCTCCAGTGTTGTCCACCTTGGACATGGCTCTCGAACGCAATCTCATAACGGGGTTCCCTGGGTTAACGCGCTTCTCTTCGCAAAAAATCCACCACATTCCGTCGCCACAACAAAGGTCACCTGGATCAAACACGAAAAATGTGCGCTCCACCAAAAAATCCCCAAAAGCCATCCACCTCAAAACCCCGGCGATGTCTCCCGGACGACGAAGAAACATTGGACGCGTTTCCTGCACCACAATCCGACACAGAGACAATTCTTGCACATCATCATTGTTCGCGAATCGTCCATCCCACAGGCCAAACGTATAGCGACCAAACCGGACGTTTTATTTCACCGTCCAGCACCGGCAACAATTACCTTTTGTCATGTATGATTATGACAGCAATTGTATCTTCGCCGAACCAATCCGAAATCGCAAAGCCTCCAGCATTTTGACGGCATTCAAAACGGTCCATGCCCAATTGTGTCGCGCGCAGGCCTCAAACCAAAACTTCATCGGCTTGACAATGAATGCGACATCTCTCTCAAGGATTTTTTCGTTGACGCCGACATTAATTACCAGCTGACGCCGCGTGTTCACCGCCGCAATGCTGCTGAGCGCCATTCGCACCTTTCAAAAACATTTCATTGCCGGATTGTGCAGTACAGATCCCAAATTCCCGATTCACTTGTGGGATCAATTGTTGCCCCAAGCCTTGCTCACATTGAATTTATTGCGTGCATCGCGTATCAACCGGGTCTGTCCAGCGCGCTCAGGTATTTGGGCGCATATGTATACGACAGTCATCCCATCGGACCGCCGGGAACAAAAGTCTTGGTGCACGAAAAACCGTCTCAACGTCAGACATGGGCACCGCATGCCGCTGAGGATGGTATCTAGGGCCAGCCCTGGATGCTTATCGTTGTTTTCGCGTCTGGATATGGGACACTCAGCATGAACGTGTAACAGATACTCTTGAATGGTTTCCAGAGCATGTTACAATGCCATCTAATACAGCCGCAGATTTGTTATTGGCTGGAATGCGATGTCGTAGAGGCACTCCAGCAATCTCCCTTGCTCCTCCTGCGGCCCCATTCTCGGACAGCCATGTCACTGAATTAAAAAACATTGTCAGCATTCTTTCCGGGTATACCCAACATGCTGGGGCGCAATCTGCAAAATCCCCAGACCCGATCGCCATTGATGATACCAAAAACAATAATTCAGTTCATTCAGCGGCGAAACAATGGGCCTCGATGTGGACGTCGACACGCTGGTCTGTACGTCACCCGTCATGCCTGCCGTCGCCGAGCCTGTCAGTCACGACTCTACACATGACTCCACTAACCCCAATCCTGCCGCAGCTATGAGGGTGACCGCAAAAGAAAAACCGTTCACTTTTCCGAAGATGTGCCGATGACTTCCACATCCAACACCAACAGCCACTACAAAGCAGCCAACACATCCTTCAAACGACCGAAGCAGCGGCAGCGGCATAAACGACGATCGTCCCCAAACAAGAAAAATTATCGCCATGCGCCCACACAATCATGGGACTCGGGCTAATCGTCGTGTTGAGTTGGCAGCGAAGCGTCGGATCCGCCGAGTTCATCGACCCTGAGTTTTTGCATCATGCTTTGCACGGCAATGCGCTCAATCCGGATACGGGCAAAGTCGCCGAGTATCCCGAACTCACTCGGTCCTCTGATGGACACAAATGGATCCAGGCCAACGACGAAGAAATTCATCGTCTTGCCCAAGGGTACAAACGCATCCATGGCAGCAACAGCATCAAGTTCATTTCAATTAAGGGGATGCCACATGGCCATCGTGCAGCCTACATTCGAGTGGTTTGTGCATATCGCCTGAAAAGACCAACCTTATCGCTGCGTTGGTGGTGCGCCGGAGGCGACCAGATCATATCCCGGTGATGTGTCTCACGAAAACAGCGGCGTTGGAAACTGCAAAGCTCCTCTTCAACAGTGTTATCTCCACCAAAACCGCCAAAATGATGACTTGTGACTTGAAGGATTTTATTTGGGAACTATTTTACGTGGTTTGGAATATATTCGCATCCCCGTCAGCGCTCTTGTCCGCGCACATCATCGAACATTACAATCTTGAACCTTTGATTCACAACGGATTTGTTTATGCGAAGTCAGCAAAGGCATGTACGGTCTCCCCAGGCTGGTAAACTTGCAAACGACCAGCTGCAGCAACGTTTGGCACCGCACGGATACCATCCGGTACCCCACACACACGGTCTGTGGCGTGACAGCAAATCCGATTTGAAGTTCACTCTTGTGGTTGACGATTTTGCCGTTCAATACACTCGGCGAAAGCGATGCACAACGCTTTTACACACTTTGCGAGACACAGGTTATCGTGTTTCTGAGGATTGGACGGGATCACGGTATGTGGGACTAACTCGATTGGGATTATGACAATCGCACCGTTGACATTTCCATGCCTGGGTATATCGAACGCTTTATCGCGTTTCCAACATCCGACTCCAGCTTATTCAGAAGATTCACCGCACGAATGGCGAATGGCAGCAACGCTATACGGGCCAAAAACACAATACACCGATCCGCCGGACGATACCCCTTTCCTTGACGCCAAAGACATCAATCTACTTCAGCAAATCATCGGGTGCTACTATATTATGCTAGGGCTATCGATTGCACCATGCTTCCAGCGCCGGGTCTATCGCAGCAAATCAATCCAAACCAACCATGAAAACCATGGAGGCAATCACACAATTGCTAAATTATTGCGCTGCATCCGCCGCCGTCATTCGATCATATACCGCCAGTGACATGGTTTTATGGATCGATAGCGATGCCTCATATTTAAGCGTCGTCAAATCCAGATCGCGGGCAGCGGATATTACTTTTGAGCTCTGATCCATCCACGTTAGCGGATCCGACTTCCGCCAGCCAATGGGGCCATTACCGTGTATTCTCAGATCATGAAAATGTGGTGTCCAGTGCCGCCGGGCTGAAGTCGGCGCTCTCTTTTGAATGCACAGAATGCGTGTCCGTTGCGGGTAGCCCTCGAAGAAATGGGTCACCCCAACCTGCTACCCCATTCAAACCGACAACAGCACCGCAGCAGGCATCCTCAATGACACGGTGAAACAAAACGCTCCAAAGCCATGGACATGCGTTTTTTATTGGGTGCTGATCGTGTGCGCGACAGGGTCAATTTCATGTCTATTGGAAAGCGGGCATCGGCAACAAGGCTGATTATTTCACTAAGCATCATCCAACCTCGCATCATCGCTGCTATACGGTCGACTTATTTGCATGGCGAACAACCTACGCCGTATTATGCTGCGTTGGAATCGGATGATGAGTATCGGATCCTGAGATTCGAGGTGAGGGTGTGTTGATATTGCCGTTACCAGACGCCGCCCGGGCGTGCACCTTCCTAAGTAATGACTGCAGCGGGCGCGCATCGTCAGGCGACAATAGGGGTTGTCAATATTTTCAGAGTTTTGTCGCACGAGTTTTTGTCCTCTCTGTGCTTACGTCATCTCCAATCTGATTGGCTGAAATCTGAAAAATCTTGGTGGGACAAAACTTCGAGACAAAAGTTGTGTCACCGATTTTCTTGTCCGAAGCGATTTCAGTTTTGTCCCTCACGTTTTTTATTTTTTCGGGGACCGCGATTCCATTTCAAAACCACCCACCATCCGCCATCAAACCTCCAAAAGTAGCATCACACAAAACATTTTTGTTGCAAATATGCCGCGTCTATCTTCTCCAACAACAGCTCAACGTTGTTGATTCCAATCATCGAACAACGCTACTATGAGAGTCTTCTTCGTGTGTTAGAAGGGGAGTCTGACAGCGACGAGCGACGACATTGATTATTTGCTTGGCATGCTTTACAGAGAGGCATCACAACGGCTATTTCCAGCGAAGCGCAACAATATCGCTCTTCTCCTGTTGGACACAACTTCTTTCTTAATGATCTGGAGGGAGCAGCGAACTCTCAACCGTGGTTGAATCCAGCTGAATTCGGAAGAAATACCGGGTTACAAGGGAGTCGTTCAACATGATTGTGAACAAGATCAAAGATGACCGAGTGTTCCAGCAATCAGATCGTGCTCGTGGGCCCACACAAGCGTCTGTGGAATACCAACTCATGGTGTTTCTTCATTATATTGGTTCGGAAGGAACGGCGGCATCAAACAATGACGCGCCGCGCCAAGTTTCATATTGGCGCAGGGACTGCGGAGTTGTTTTGCAAAGCGTGTTGTAGCGGCACTATGCCGTCTCCGCCCCGAATATATTCAGTGGCCTGACGCGAAATGAACGAAAAGTCATCAAAGCGAGAATCAAGGAGAAGTGGGGAATGCCGAATTGCGTTGGAATGATTGATGGCACGCTTTTCCCACTCGCATTTGCTCCGCAGTGTGTGGATGCCCCTGACTATTCGGTCGCAGCATCCTTACCGATAAGCAATCTCATAGTATGTGATGATAAACGATTGATTCGATTCTATACATCAGGGTGGCCAGGTTGCGCACACGACAACGTATCTTCGAACTGTGATCTGTTCGAAACCCGAATACGCATTTTGCACCGAATGAGTTCATTATCGGTGATTCTGCTTTTCTAACAAATGGTTTTCAATTACATCCTTTAAGAAGCCTCGAATGGTTTACTTGATCGGCACCAGGAACGCTTCAATACAATACTTGCCAAGCCGCTGCGCGTGATTTCCGAGCACACGATTGGTATCCTCAAAGGACGATTCCTTGGTTGCGGCATATTCGCAAGAAGATAACTAAGAACTCAACAAGGAGCTTGCGAAGATTCTTGTCGTCATTGACGATGTGTCGTTTTGCATAATTTATTGACAAAACGAGACGAACCCATCGAAGATGAATGGCTACTGGATGACGACGGTGGTGACTCGGCGACCACACACTCGATCGTTTGTATCGACCGATCCCGCCAGGAGCAGACGATGACGTCCGAAGAATTCAGCTACTGAATTTCTTCAAAGAAAACTTCCGTAAATGTATTCGTTTATATATTCCGTAAATAAAACTAACTTAGACCAAACAGCCTTTATTCCTTGTTGTACTTTTCCTTTTCTTCCTCCGGAAAGATCACAATCATCGCCGGAACCATTGCAGCTATCTGGGCATAAGTGTATTTCTTACGGAGTTCTTGCATCTTTTCAATCATTTCCAAACGATACTGAAGCTCCTTCATCTCGTAGTCCTTCTCGAGGCAAGCGTTTCCCACTTTTCCTTTCCTTCGACTCATTCATCTTCTCTCGCATCAGAAGGTTCTCTTGCCTCTTTAGCTCAAGCTCTTCCAGCTTGATCTTGGTGTCAATGCCAAGGGTTTGTCTCTTTGCCTGGCGGATTTGGGCAGCCTCGTCGGCAAATCTGTCAGCAAGGCTTACACTGGCTGTAGATCTCTTCTTAGATGAACGTCCACTACGTCCACTACGTCCACTAGTTCCTCCAACACCGACTCACATCCGAGTCTGAATCAGGTGCACCGCGCAGAGCCATATTACTAAGTCTCCCAATAGGTGATCCCAACGATCCCGACGGTACATCTCCTCGACTTCTTCACTGTCTTTGTCGTCGCCGGTGTCATCATCGCGATTTGGGACAACGAGGGACTCCTCTCCAGCTTCATCGTCCTCATCGTCTTCGCTTCCACTTTCAATTGCATCACCGGTTGCGGTGAACAAACTTTCTGTAGTGACCTTCGATTACCCATCGCTCTCTCACGAAGAAGGGCTCAAGTTCGCTAAACGACTTGCACTTCTTCTTTATCGTTGCCAGAACGACGCTTGTTCCGCGACTCGATCCGTACATGAGTCCAGCTCCTGTTTCTGAACGTTCCCAGTCAAACGCCGCCATCTGCTGCTCGAGCTGCATTTTCTTTCGAACATCAGCTTTCGTTCTGGGCTTGAAAACTCCTACCTCATTAATTCGACGGCGATGAGATTGTGGTAGTAATCCTTTGTCTTGCCGTAGTTCTTGTGCCCTCGATACTTCGTAATTGTCACCCTCGGTGATCCATTCGATAAGAATGGCTTGAAGTATTCGGATCATGGGGGCCCTCCTTTCCATCATCGTCCCAGTTGGAACGGTTACCAGTCATGCCAAGTTTTTTATACTGTCGTAGCATTTCTTCTTGCAAACTATGACTTCGTCGCCGTCATGGTCCGTTAGTGGCTCAAGGTTATTTTGGTGGAGAATCTTCCGAACAAAACAATCCTCATGAATACTGCGGTTACAAATCGGGCAATCAAGAAGCAGATAACTCTCTCCTGTCTTGCAACCACGAATGCAGCAACGTTTTCAGTCATGGCAGTAGTCGAAGCAGCTGCAGCGGTGAGAGCCGCATTACCAGTTGTGGCAGCGGCTCCTCTGCTGCTCGGAGGACGGGAGCTAGAGGAGGACGGGGAGCTAGAGGAGGAGCTGCTGCTGCCGTTATGAGTAGGATCCGGAGGAGGAGGAAGAGAAAGGTTTCACGGCGACCAGCGAGCGGCTGCTCTAATCATTTGAGCAGCCGACATTCGTGGTGTCGGAGGAGGAGCTGCTGCGTATACAGTAGGAACCGGAGGAGGAGCTGCTGCTTGCGTTATGAGTAGGATCCGAAGGAGGAGGAAGAGGAAAGGTTTCACGGCGACCAGCGAGAGCGGCTGCTGTAATCATTTGAGCAGCCGACATTCGAGGTGTTCCTGTCCGATGAGATGCAGGTAGTTCTTGTTCTGACATCGTTGAAATAAGAGATATTCCAGATTCAAATGTGAGTTGCTCTGCTTTGCTGTATGAACAAAAAAAACGAGAGTTGCCGACGGTGTTTTTTCAGGAAAAACCAGCGCCACCGGCGTGTTTTTTGGTGGGGAAAACGACACCAAGGAACTTGGAATGCTACAAATTGAAAAAAATCGATCGGCTGTTTTTACGAAAAAATTCGGTGACTGGGGTTGTCAGAGTTTCTCGAAATGAGGTTCAAAACAGTTCAAAATACCTGATACTATTGGCTCGTGGTGACGTAAGCAGAAAGAGCGTTTCCGTCGGACAAAACTCCGTGCGACAACATTTTCAAAATATTGACAACCCCTAGTATCTCGAAGCCTCAAACACAGGATATGAACAACTCGAGCTCGCCAATGCGAGCTCATAAATCGTAAAACACTATTGTTATCACTGCTGTCTTTTCCTAGAGTTCAACAGTCGCCGCTGGTCGCAAGTCGCAAAGCGGTCGCATCAAAACAAAAAACACTCGAAAATGGACAAAGAATGTTCTTTCATCGTTATTTCCCAGCCAGCCTTGCTAAGTAAAATGCAGAGTCTACTCTAGCAAAACGGATAGTCAATTAAACACTCGGTGTTGTAGTATCGCCCATTTTTCTCAATATCAAAGTACCGGAAGAGGAACGTCGAGCGTCGAACTCGAGAGTTCGTCTGCAAGTTGCGACGCATCGTAGAAAAAAGAAGTCCATTGAAGATCCTCCTTACTAATAATGTAAATTTAAAATGGTATATTGTACTTCCTCTTCTGCTTGCAGTAATTGATATACTTCTGTTGCTTGATCTCTTGGTAGATGCGATGGTAGAAGATGCGCCGCTCAAATTCAGCATACTCACGGCGAGACTGGAATAGTTGGGCCAAGCGGCGCGACCGAGTCGAACAATTTAGCCATTAAAGGAGCGGCGCATTTTTATCAAAAGCGGGGAAGCATTTGATCACGACGCAGACGGAACACAAGTGTGTGTAGGATTCGTTTCGAATTCGGAACAAAAGAAGGTTATGAAGTGACGTATTTGCGACGAGGAAATTGACTTTTGTTTGGAATTACTCCAAAAACATGTCGAGCGATTGCGAGAAATAACGCCATTGTGGGAAATGTTACAAGAAGGAATTGATTTGAAATCGATGATTGATTCAACGGACACAGGATGCGAGTGAGGGGCATCATTGGTCGGTCGCAATCGGTCGCAGCGGTCGCCGTCCGTCGCAAGCGGTCGCCGTCGGTCGCAATCAGTCGCCGTCGGTCGCAAGCGGTCGCCGTCCGTCGCAAGCGGTCGCCGTCGGTCGCAATCAGTCGCCGTCGGTCGCAAGCGGTCGCCGTCGGTCGCAAGCGGTCGCCGTCGGTCGCAAGCGGTCGCCGTCGGTCGCTGGTGCGGCGAAGTGGGGTACGTTGTACGTTTGGCGATGACGACCGAGAAGTTGTTTTAGAAGTACAATCCTGACAGACATAGTGTGAATTTTAAGTAGTAATTACATGTTCGTCATAACGATCATTGCAGTACTGTTTGGTCTATTCCAGAGTACTGAGTCGGCAGTCCGCAATTAACCTTAAGTCCTAACGTGAAACCGTGTTATTAGAAACTGTGCGTCGACCCTTCCTTGCGTCCGCCATGCGCCCAACCGCGACATTTTTGTCGCTGTCCCTGGCGTACTTGATACGCTGGAGTGACTGGGGACGGTCATTCAAATAGAGGTGACGTGGAAAAAAATTGCAGTATAGACGCTCGGTATGTTTGCTTACGTTTCGCAAAACCTTCGCAGTGCGGGTCCACAGTCCACAGATCGGAAAAATCCTCCCCACTTGGCATAAAATACCAAAGAACAAAAAACCCAACAGAATGACAAGCTTTGAAGAGACTTCCGATCACATTCAAGTAATGAAAGCCCAAGAGGACACTGTCTACTGTAAATCGACATCCTCTATATTTGATAGCAGCGACGAAATCGAATGGACGGTAAAGGCGCCTTTGCATGCGAAGGACAGCTACGAAAAGATTGTCAGCTGGTACATTCGTGTCGCCGACTTTTGTGATTTCAATCGCGAGATTGCAGAGATTGCTGCCTCAATCTTGAATGGCTTTCTCGAAACGCCTCAAGGTTTCGCTGCTCGAACCGACCCATCGAAATATCAACTCGCCAGTATTGGAGCCTTCTACATCGCTGTGAAGATACATGCGAACAAGGCCATGCACCCCAAGTCGTTGGCCAATCTGAGCGGTGGTCGATATACCGTCAGCGAAATCGAACAAGCTGAATCCTATATGTTGGAATCGCTGAACTGGAGGGTGAATCCACCGACCGTGGCAGCGTTTCTACGAGAACTCACAGGCCTGTTTCGGTCGGAATCGACGGTGCAACGCGGACTGCGATCTTTGAACTGGCTCAGATGCAATACGAGTTATTGCTTCCTCTTTCCTATTTTGCGGTAACAAAGGCGTCCGTCATTGCATTTGCGTCCTCGTGAACGCAATTGAGAGCTTGAATTTGAGTCCGAGTGAGGAAGGAACCTGATTGGAATCCTCTCGCAAGTTTTAGGAATCCATCGAGATTGCGCAGAAGTAGTCGACGCTCAACGAGAGCTCTACAAGGCGGTCGCTTCCGAAGAGCCCAAATCACACAAAATACCACAATCTCCGACATCGATTGTTCAGCGCTGTTCGCAAACGTTATTTTGCCGGCGGGGAGAAACATCGTCTGCTACTACACCTGTATCCACCATGGCCATGGTGGAGTAGTCAATCGATTATGAATGTCCAAAAGCTAGCTCGTAATGTATAAAATATTAGCAATCGTTTAATTCAGATAGAATTATACTTTTCGCTCTTGTTTCTTACTTTCGCGTGTGCCATCGTAAGTAGAATTTCCAAGAACAAAATCTGAGTGACTTGAAGTGCGTTTTACAGCTCTCCGGACAAATTACAGACGCTTGACAACGCGTCATTTTTCGGTGCAGCCAAACAACAAACGCCATGACAAAAAAAAAACAGTTTTGCAAACGACCAAGAAAATAAGAGAATAAACACAACATGAGGACAAGGCCAAACAGGCTGAACAAATTCAAATCGAAAATAGTTCTCCTTTTAACTCTATGTGTAAATCTCTTCCTATGCACTGCAACGGAAGAATCGAGCCCTCAAAAGAAGCTGTCTGTGAGAATGACGGCACTTGCTCCTTCTCTGAGAGCCCCTCACCGGTTCCTCCCGAATGCCAATTGGTCATGGCAGAGTCAACCCTACCAAACGGTGGATGGGGTGTATTCACGTTGATCGATCGACCTCAACGGGGCACACCGATTTTATATGGTGACGTGGTTGTGCAAATCTCCGACTTGACCCACGCTGCACCCCTTCAGCGTCTGCTTCATGATTATTGGTGGAGCGCGGAAGAAACAGGAGGCTTCTACGAAGGCCAGCAGGTCATATCTTCTATACCGGGTATTGGGATGCTAGCGAATGGTCTTTTGAAAGAGCACAATGTGCTACCTTTGTACCCGTGGTCGATGAAGCAGGTCTTACGCGAACCGACTCGCCTGGAGCAGGGCTATTACTCATTATCACAACTATACATGGTTTGTCAAGAAGCCTATGACAGCGGGAGAGGAAATATTTGTGAATTATGGTCCAAACTGGTTTCACGAGCGCAGCTCGCGTCTGCAGCAGCCACCGCCGGACAGCGACAATCCGTCGGCAACGAGTCGTTCGGTTGAATTTTTGCGCCAACATGGATTTTGTTTGGACAATGTCAAGCCGGGACGATCGGTAATACCAGACGCGGGACGAGGATTATTTGCAGCTCGCGACATACCCAAAGGTTCTGTTGTATTGCCGGTGCCTGTCATGGCGATTGCGGACAAGAATGCAATGAATATCACGAGGACCAAAAAAGACGGCCCCACTGTGGATCATTTGAAACAGCTGCTACTCAATTATTGCTTTGGGCACAAAGAATCGTCTATACTATTGTTTCCCTATGGGCCGGCTTCTCATTTAGTCAACCACGGAGGCGGAAAGTATGCAAACGTTCGTCTGGAATGGGACAACAAGCCAGTCAATGTCTCTTTGGAGGATCTCATGATCTGGCAGGATCCGCAGTCGCTTCGAGCCCCCCAAGTTTGTTTTGAAGCTGATTGCCACCCGGGATATTTCAATTGGACAAGAAATATTGCTGGACTACGGTCACGACTGGATTGATGCGTGGGTTCGTCATGTGGAGGGATGGACGCCTGCATCTCCCGGTAAACACGAGGAGCCTTATACGCCAAGTTACGTGATGGATGACGCGGTGAAAGTATTGCGCACGCAAGAAGAGCTTCAAACGTATCCATACCCTGCCAACATTTTTACATCGTGTTTCTATCGATATGAAGACTTTGCTAACAAAAGGTGCACGACGCAGACCCTACTGCCGTTATTACTGTGCAATGGGAACAGACACGCAACACGTTTGAACTGAAGAATCTAAGACCCTGCACTGTTCTGGAGCGTGACGAAAGCAAGGGATTATTCACTGTGCGCATTTTCAATCGATTCGGGTTGTCAGCCAAGGAACGGGTGCCTTCGATTCATATCGTTACGCATGTGCCTCGCAAAGCCATTCGCTTCTCGGATAAATTATATACCACGGATCAGCATTTAGAGAACGCTTTTCGTCATCCGATTGGTATTTCTGACGAGTTGTTCCCGGATCAGTGGAAGGCTATCAAAGGACAAGAAACATGAGTCGGTGCTCAATGAGTTCAGCTAGCTGTGCTGAACTAAGGTTTGAACATGTATAGACCTAATTTCTGCCAGATCTTGAATCACTGGCCTATCACCCGGCGACGCAGAATGCCAACATAATCCACATAATCCGAGTTCGCCGACTCACCGCATCGCTAACTCGTTATCGGCTAAAATTAAAACGTGTTTTCGGTCGTCGGCAGTTCATAGCCTCGACTACAATTACTTGGCCAATGGCCAATCAGTAATCAATAAAACATTATAAGCTCGAAAGTCACTAATGAGGTGTACGGTCAACTTTAAGGGTCACTGGCGTCGAGATTCGAGATCCTCCAAGAATATTGCATGTCGAACTATTCACGAATGCACGATTCCATTTCAAAAGTCGATAGTAAAATGTGGAACAGAAGACCGAAATCCGAATTCCGCTACATTGGTTCTTGGTTCCGTCTTGTCTTTATTCCCTCGACTTCCAGGAACCGATGTCTTCCGTCTTCCGTCGGCCGTTGGTGTTAGGTGTTAGATGATAGCCAGCAGGTCAGCAATCCCTAGAGAGGAAAGTTCTCATGTTCAACAATGATAGAGTAAAGCATGATGACTGATAAAAGACACAGGGCAAGTGACAAGTGACAAAAAGCCGGCATTTTCGGCTCAAAACCTGGGAGAAAGTACTTTAGTCTGTAGTCTGTAGTGACTTCCGTATTCTCTATTCTCTCTTGACTCTTTGAACAGAAGCACGACAGCTCACGACCGTTGACCGTTGACGACCAAAGAACGCACAAGATCGTAGATGATGCTCGATCTTGGATGTACTGCTATCTGTTCTTCGCAACTCTGCCCATTCAAAGGTCATAGTGGATAGTAGCGGCGAGCTGGAAACTCGTGATACTGGAAGCGGAAAAAGGGCTATTGTGCTATTGTAGAAACCTCGTGGCAGCCGCGAGCTCCGAAATATGTTGACCATAGGCCAGAGGCTGTCCGGATAATAAGTCTTGTCGTATTATCTTCCGCAACTAAATTCCTTTTTTAAAAAATAGCAATGGTATTCTTAATATGAAACACGGTCTGCTCCACATAGAAACAGAAAGAGTGAAATGTAGCCGTAAATTTTCCAGTCGGTTTCACGGCGTTTCTTAGTCTCATCGACGTGGGCTCTGAATCCAACCGCGACAACTGATAATACACAACGGCAAACGACCGATCGCCGAGCTCATCCGTAACCAGTAACCTTCACGCTTATTAGTATTTCGTCAACGCAAGCATTTCAACAATTTATAATAACCAAGCAGAGGTAAAGACGAGCACCGAGTGGACAGGAGGAGACAGGAGCAATGTCGGATAGCGTGGGAAGAAAAGGACAAATAATCGGCAGTCCAAAAGCGAATGGTTCAGACGGCAGCAACTCACGTGCGGCTGTTGAAGATGACAGGAAACCCGCAGCAGCGCCATCTGGAGTGCTTGATCGGAATACCTCCTGACGGTGACAAGTGGACTGGATGCTCCATCCACCGAGCCCGGCGTATCCTTCAGCTGCGAAGAGAATTCCATCAAGAAGCGCAAGATGAATGTAATTTACTCCAGACGAAAGCGCGAAAAGAAAAAGCGACTCGTCGCAGAGCTTTCTCAAAAAAGCGTCGACGCGCAACGCGAAAATGTGCGGCTCAAAATAGAGGGAAAGCGACTCGAGGCATTGATGACACGCGCATTGCAACTCGCCGCACAACATGAAGTAGCCTGCTTACAGCAGTCAAATCTCGGCGTCGTGTCACAGCAGCCAGCTAATGTGAATTTGCTACCCTGCAACACAATTCCGCCTGCAGCACTATCCAACTCAAATAACGTCGCCACCGCCGTTTGGCCACCGGGAGGTTTGTTGCGCCAGCCCTCTTCGAATACCTTCATGGACGCTGATTTATCGCGTCAAATGGCGCAGATTCTCGCTGAGCGGCAATCGGTGGCTTCCTTGCACCAACGGCGGTTTTCCGGGGCCTACCCGGACTGCCTTCGCAAATACCTTCATCCTCGGTGCCCAATAATTTATGGAGCCCTCACAGCAACCAATATTTGTTGAATAGCAGTTCGTCAATGGACGAACTAATTCATCGGAATTTACGACAGCAACGATTGGATGTTTCTCTTTTGCTTCGACAAGAATTGAACCGAGATATTGCCACGTATCCAAACCCACTCTCTCGCATGGACCCCGATCCTCGCTTCAATACCCTTCGCAACATTGCCTTGCCGAGGGCACTGCCACCTGAGGCAGGCTACTTGAACAGCAGTATACAGCATGCCGCTTCCAATCACGCAACGAACGATGTCTTGAGCAGTCTAGTGCTCACTCGACTGCAAGATTTGAATCAACAACAACAAACTCGAGAATCGAAAGGACCCCTCCACGCCAGGGGTAATAGCTAATTGTAGAATATTGTACTGTATGCATTCCCTTTCTTTTGTCAGCGTCCTCCCGAACGGATGACGCCACCAGCGGGTCATGCCAAACAAGTTCGCAAAAAAAAGGTTGCGACGAGAAGGCAAACACAAATAGGTCGGCTCTTGCTATGTCCAGCGAAGTCGACGACTAGGATTACGGGTTAAAATACCCACCTTCCTTGAAAACCTGTGCGACGTTGCTTTCGTGAATCATCACGACAAAGAGTGAGTCACGACGAAACCCATCGATGCAGGAAGAGCGTCTCGTGTGTTGCGTCTTTTCCGAAAATCCAAAACAAAACTGAGTCTATTGTCAACGTTGTTGCTGCTGCTGTTACAGAGTATCTTTTATCATAATCAAACAATCAGCTCTTCCATTATTACCATGTACTCGGAATTCTTTGATCAGCTCGGCGCGAACCGCCGCTTGCAACGAGAAAGCACCACCAACAGCGACGAACCGGCCCCGTTGGTATCCGTCAAGGCCGGCAAAATGGCACTCACCAAACAAGCCCAAGAACCCGTTTCGTTTCAGTGCGAGTCGATTCGTACCCGCGGTGAAATTCGTTTGCTTTGGAAAGATAATGCCTTGAAATGGCAGTGGTACGATCGTCGTGATCGACAAGTTCGGATGAGTTTGTCATTTCACCCGACAGCAGTTCGTCTACGTTTGAACGCGTGCCGATGACTAGCAAGAAGCACGAAAACGATCGTATTTACGTATGGACACGTCCGGAAGCCGAAGAAGAACAGGAGCGTTATCTCATGTACTGGATGCAGGATGCAAGTGAAGAAAAGGACGATGAAATTGTCGCCTCGATCAATGAGTATTTGGCCGATCCGAAAAAGCAGCACCGGAATCGGATCGCATGGAAACAGACGAGTCGGCAACGGCAAATGCTGCGAGTGCCAATCAAGTGGATGCGCTATCGAATATTCTAGAGAATCTCGGCATGCCGCAGAGTTCGTCTTCGGAAATGTCCACCGAGGAGGCGGGTGCTGCGAGTAGTACTCCACGAGCGACACTGACCTTGGCGGACTTGCAAGGAGCCATGGCGGGCATTCAAGAGCAATCGTCGACTTCACGCACCGCACCTGTCTTGTCCGATGTTGTGACCCCGGAAGCGATTACTGGCATTTTGCAAGACGAAGCGGCTCGCAACCGCCTCTTGGAACTCTTGCCTCCCGAACAACGCTCAGAAGAGCATTTGGAAGACAATTTACGCTCTCCTGCCGTACAACAAACACTTCGACATTTGACGGCCACTCTCCTTCCCGACGACGACTGGTCGGGCTTTTATACCGTCTTGGCGAACTTTCAACTCGACCCTGCGGATGGTCAAGATGCGATTGCTGCGGGAAATCCGGTGCAAGCGTTTTTGGATTGTGTCTTGGCGTCGGTCAAGAAAGAGGCAGCAGCTGAAGGAGAAGAGCAGAACAATGGAAATGAAGAAAAGGAGGAAGAAGAAAAGCAGGGTGAATAGAACAGTATAAGGAAAATTTCAATAAATACAATATTCATTATTTTCTATTCTTGTTATTATTATTTGTCTTTGGAATAATCGCGTTCACCAAAATGGTCGATCCGACTCGCACATTTGTAGAACCCGCTGCAATCGCTTCTTCGAAATCTCCCGACATGCCCATACTGAGTTCCAGTTCTGTCGATAGACTCAATTCCGTCTGTACCGTGTCGCGACATTGCCGCAACACATCAAAGCACGACAAGTCCCCGACGGCACCAATGGTCATGAGACCGGTCAACTTCAGATTGGGACATTGTGTTTGAATGTACCGACACAATTCCGTCGCTTCACTGGGCTCGACACCGCTTTTGCTCTCTTCTTTCCCGATGTATTGATTTGTACCATGACATTTAGTATTTCTCCTTTTGTAGGAACGGCCGAATTGAGTTTATTCGCAAGTTTCTCGGAACTCACCGTTTCAATCGTTAATCTGCTAGCAGGCGACACGGCCTTGACTATCGAATTGACCTTGTTGGATTGCAAGGCCCCAATGTAATGCCACACACAGTCGTCGGGCATGTCCGGAACTTTAGTCACCAATTCTTGCGCATAATTCTCACCAAATACACGACAACCGGCGTCGTAAGCGGCTTGCAAATCTTGCAGCGGTTTGGTTTTGGAGACGGCGACCAATCGAACGGATTGATTCGGTGGTGTCGCTTTCTCGACGCGTTCGAGGACGCTCTGGTAATTGGCGGCAATTCTAGTGACGTCGGAGGACATGAAGCGTGATGAAAAAATGCGAGGAAAAGAAGAAGAAGTTCGTGTGAATGCAACAACGTGACGCAATGTTCCAGAAGCGAGAAGAAGGACCATGAAATAACAATAAGAAGAAGAAGAATAATGCTTTGTGAACATTATTGTTGCCATTATACTCTTCGTCGCTTTCAATTTAGAATGGCATGGCTGTGTCTGTGTGTGTTATATTTCGCCTGCGATGATGCGAGTGAATGCGAGTGAGTCATGTGTATCGCTAAGACACAATCACGTTTGCCCATCCGTTGCAGTCACGGACGGAACGAGTCCTGCATGACGCAAAAACGCCCTCCGAATAATAATGACGTTGACGAGAGCGATAGAGCAAACTGCATGTCGTCTTTTTTTTATAATATTTTACTTCTTTGTGTCTTTGTTACTTCAAGAGATCTCTATTATTATTTATTTGACAACAAAGCTCTTTAATAGAATGAGACTGACGTTACTGACGCTCCTGTGGACAGCGGCTTCGTCGTTTGGCGTTCATTCTTCTTTTCGAATGACCAACGAGCCTTTGGTATCCAACATCGAGGAGTATCTTCTTCCTTGTCAGCGACTACTGTCAGCAGCATTTCGACCGAAAACTTGGCATTGCTGTCGCCTCGTGGCAGAGCCGCGGTCGAGCGTTTGATGGATTTTGATACGGACGGACATCAAGCACATGTGTACCAGAATTGGCCGGCGGCGGGTCAAGAGGATTCGGGCAAGCAGCAATTGGCCGAACAGGTGCGTAGTGTACAGTAGTGCCTTGATTGTGCAGGAGTGTGTATTTGCGGAATGCTCAATCTTCGCCATTCCTTCATTAGCTCGCCGATTTGGACGCCTCGTATCCCGGTGGCCTCGTTGCCTATTTGAGCAAATCCCAAAATTGTTGCAAGAATCCGCCGATGGCGTCAATCCGTTTGATGAATACGAAGCGGTCGTTCCCGAGGAGAAGTGTTGACATTTGGAGAGGACACTTTCATTCAAGCCGAACAAATGGGTCTCGAAGCGAGTAAGAATGTGGTGTTTTGTCTCGTGGCGGGTGGATTGGGGAACGTTTGGGATATTCGGGCATCAAATTGTCCCTCGAAACTAATATTTGTGACAATACTTCGTATTTGGAGTTTTACTGTCAATACATTCTAGCCTTGCAGCATCGGGCGCGGCAAAGTGACCCGTCCGTGCAGATTCCCTTGTCATTATGACCAGTGGAGATACCGATGCAGCGACGCGACAATTGTTGGTCGAGAAGAATTACTTTGGCATGGATCCGCAACAAGTGGTGATTGTGACACAAGACAAAGTACCTGCATTGAAAGATGGCTTTGCTGGTTTGGCTATGGACGACCGCTGGACGGTGCAGACGAAACCGCACGGTCATGGGGATGTTCATCATTTGTTGCTTCGTGAGGGGCTGGTCGATAAATGGGAAAAGGAGGGCAAGACACATGTTATTTTCTTGCAAGATACGAATGCGTTGGTGGTCAATTCTGTTTTGCCAACGTTGGGAGTCAGTATTCAAAAGGCTTTCATATGAATAGTATTTGCATTCCGCGGTTGGCGGGAGAAGCCGCCGGGGCCATTGCGCGTCTCGAGTAAGTGCAGTATTGCAGTGTTTTGGATGTCGTGTTCGTACAGGTTTTTTTCTTACGTTCTTTAATCACAGACACAAGACAGATCCGGACAAGTCTCTTGTCATCAATGTCGA
Source organism: Fistulifera pelliculosa (assembly GCA_026008555.1). NCBI lineage: Eukaryota > Bacillariophyta > Bacillariophyceae > Naviculales > Stauroneidaceae > Fistulifera > Fistulifera pelliculosa. Next base: position 231,799 of record BROJ01000475.1, read on the forward strand.
GTACAACCAACTGGATCCTCTCTTGCGAACACAGGGGAAGGCGACGTGGCGGATCCCAATACTGGATATTCTCCATTCCCAGGCAACGCCAACAACCTTGTCATTGAAATGAAATCGTACGCTCGCACACTTCGTGGTGAGGACCAAGGTGTTGTCCTCGAATTTGTCAACCCCAAATACAAAGACTCGACCCGAACGGAATTCAAGAAACCGACGCGTTTGGAATGCATGATGCAGGATATTCCAAAACTTTTCCAGAAAGAAATGAAACAAGAAGCCAACATTGGTTTCACCATGTTTGATCGATGGTACACGTTTTCTCCCGCAAAGAATGCGTTAGACGCTGGCCAAGAAGCTGTGAATGCCGGTAGTCTAGCTCCGGGAACCATGTCTTCGGCCGAGTCGGACATGTACATCCAGAATCAGCACAAACTCAAGTCCGTTGGTGTCGAATTGCCAGTGACGACGGAGAAGGATTTGGTGAAAGCAGCCGGCATTCTTGTCACGCCAGGGCCCCGCATTATTCTGTCACCAGCTTTTGCACTCATCTCGGATGATTTGAAGAATGTAGTAGGTCCCATGAAGGTGACAACACGAAGCTCCTTGGTCCTCAGCGGACACAATGTGAAGATTCGGCAATTAGAACTCGATGGAGCATTAGTGATTCGAGCAGGACCAAAGACACATTTAACCATTGACGGCTTATCGGTTACCAACAAAGGCTGGGAACTGCAAGATCTCCATCCATTAAAAGAGTATCCCGAGACTGTGCGAATTCGTGGTTATACTATGGCCAAACATGAAACGGCGGAGTTCGTCATCGACGAACCTGGTAATTTTGTTCTCGATGCTTCCGGTGTGATTCGAAAAGCAGATTGAATTGCACATGCTACATTTGCCTAGATTTATCATTTACATTATTATTTATTATTGTTGTTTTTGTTGTTGCTTTACTGTGTTTACAGAAGAAAAAAGGCAAATCAAAACAAGCATCAAACAATATGCATGATTCTGCATTGCGATTCCTTTCGTGTTTCTCATACGTACAAGCACACAGCTCTTTATTTAATGAGCCGTTTCTTGCAACTGAGTCCACCCAGCGACCCAACCCGTTCCCTGGCACGAACGGCAACACTCCAAACCCTGTTGACAGATCTTGCAGTCACTAAAGGTAGGGTCGGACCCGGGCATGAACAGCATTTTTGTTCCGCGACAAAAGCGACAAGTCTTCCATCCCTTACCGGCGCAGTCCTGACAAGGTTCGCTGCCGCACGACTGCGGCTGATCGACATTGCAATCTTCTTTGGCTTCGTCGAGTTGCCACGACATTTCCAGCCGCTTCCTCATGGATGCCGCGTCGCCGATTTCTTGTGCCGTCGGCATTGCATCCCAGTCGATTTCGCATTCACCATTCTCGTCACAGTCTTCCTCGTCGTCGTTATTGCTGCTACTACCATTGCCGTTTGTTTCAACGTTTCGGTCGGACAGAAACAAGGTTCGTTGCCGTGTTGATGTTGTGGGGAGGACCGTGAACGTCGATGTCGATTGTAAGGTAAGTAATAGGATGAGTAGTGAGGGGTTCATTGCTGTTGTATACTTTGAGAGAATAACTACAAACGATCAAATTATCCTTTATGCTTTGCTCGGTGTGTTTGATTCTACAATGAATAGAAAGAGCAAAAGAGTTCGCAATACCAGGTACAGTAGCAAAGAAGTGTTTCGTTCTTCCGATCGCTTTTGATGGATCTCGCAGAAGGCAAAAAAGGCAACCGCGGTTGAATGACATCTGCCACTGTCGTGTAGAGAAGGCCAGGTGCAGTGAAGAACGTTCACGACTGAAGATCGAAAATGTGTGTCCGTGACCCACCGGCACGTTCAATCACGGTGGGTATGTTTTCGAAAACGACGCGATCGACGAAACAAAAATGGAATGCACCAAAAGACAGCATCTGCCTCTCTTTCATGTATTCCTGTTGATCTTACACGACTAGTATGCGGCTCTCCTTTATATGGATGGTGATTCCAACAATAGAGAGTTCGGATAGGCCGACCAAGCCGCTATTGCTGCAATCACCCCATTCACTACTCGCCTGCCAATGCATTCTGTCAACTTGCTGATGCCTGTGAGTCGAATCATATCAACGACTTTGATACATATGGAGACTTTGAGCATCCCAATACATTTCTAAAACGTTTTGAACGTGATTTGGCGTCTGAACTGGGCAAAGAAGACGCTGTTTTCATGCCTTCTGGTGTCATGGCTCAGTCGATCGCCTTGTTGATTCATTCTAAGCAAAAGCCGCGCCGATTCGCCTGTCACTCGTCGTGCCATTTACTCATTCACGAAAACAATGCATACAGTGAACTTTTGGCTATGGAAGCAATCTCCTTGGAAACGTTTGCCCAGGACAGCATCGCACCTTTGCCGTTGGATTTTGAAACGGTGCAGAAGCAATTGACCGACGAGCAAATTTCCACTTTGATACTCGAGATTCCTCATCGTGAATTGGGTGGAAAAGTAACACCATGGAGTGCTGTAGATCGGATGCGAGATTTCTGCACAACAAATCAAATTGCGTTCCATTGCGACGGCGCTCGCTTGTTTGAAGCCAGTGTCGCTTTTCCTGGGAAATCGCTCGCCGATCTGGCAGAACCGTTTGATTCCGTCTACTTGTCATTTTACAAGGGTCTGGCAGGATTGTCTGGGGCGATGTTACTCGGATCGAATGAATTTTGTAACGAAGCTCGCATTTGGTTGCGTCGCTTTGGTGGTAATCTCTACACATTGCTTCCTTATGTTGTTTCCGCTCATGCTGGCTATCAGAACTACTGGTCATTGAAGAATGGGGCACTTTCGTTTGCGCAAAAGAAAGACAAGTTGTGCCATATTGTCAAATTGTTGAGATAATCCTGTTGTTTCAAAAGTAGTTCGATTTGAACCCGAGGAGCCACAGGTGAACATGGTACACGGATACTTGTTCGATTCGGTGGAGAACTGCGAGATTGCTTTAGAAAAAGCTGCTTCAAATGTTGGGATGAGAGCCTTGCACCGGATTCGAAGCGTTCATGTAAATCCCTTTGCAGTGGACAGTCAGTATCAATCTATGTTTGAATGGAATATGGGGAGGCGAATGGACAAGTGGAAGATGAATCGTTTGTTCGAGCCTGGGAGGCATTTGCAACGAATCTATTGGAGATACGACAAGGCTGAGAGTGCAAAGCACAAAATCAAAACAACGGAAAATATTTCTTATTCAATTGCAGGTATTATATCTTGTTCGGTTCGATTGCGTGTTGTTGATTTCTCGGCGACAGTGAAAGCGCTACTTCATTTAGCTGATATCATTTTTCATAGTGTATTGTTTATATCGAAAAGCCGACATTTCTGACACATTCTTAGTCTAGTATCCAATGGTGAAAGGGTTTCGCAGGCAAATTAATTTACCACCCGGTCTGGTTTCACAGGCAAGATCTTTGGCTTCCTAGCTAGCTTGAGCTTTTCGTTCGCGGTGCCACGAACCTGACGTGCAACTTGTTCTGCCGCCTTTGCTTCCTCGTCCGCTTCCAAATAGACCTCTCGAGCTTCCTTGCCAGTTGATCACGGACCTCTTGCGGCTCCAGGCTGTCCAGATCGACCGGAGAACTATCAAAACCGGGGATGGAGACTTTGGGCAAATTTTCAAACTTTGGCAGAGACGAGGTATCAATTTTGGGAAATTCTCTGGAAGATCCGGCATGCTCAACTTTCCAGCAAAATCCTTGACATCCGGCATTTCGGGAGCTTTGAAGCTAGAAATATCGGGCATTTCGGGGCTTTGAAACTGGTCATGTCAGGCATTTTAATATCAGGAGTCTTGAAACTAGACATATCCGGCATTTTCATATCCGAAAGATCAGGAGCTGCAAATTTAGGAGATGCTGCTCCATCTGTTTGCTGAGAGCGTTCTTGGGCGGCCTTTTGTAACTCTGCTTGTTCGAGACGGCGCGCTTCCTTGGCAGCTTTAGCGGCTTCCTTCTCTTCCGCTTTTTCGCTGCAGCAGCTTCCTTCGCAGTCTTAGCAGCTTCTTTGTCTTCAGCCTTCTTCGCAGCGGCGGCCTCTTTTCGGCAGAATCAGCTCCGTTGTCAACAATCGAAGGCGTAAAATCCCCAAACGGGTTGAAGGCCGGAGCTCCGCCCTTACTTTTGACGTCCCCTTTGATGCCTCGTCATAGGACGGCATGGAAAAATCCATCGTGTCAATTGCTGCTGTAACGGTTGTAGGGACGTCCAGCGGAGATGGGGCTCTGTGAAATTGGCAAACAATCAGTGTCAAATCCTCGTTATTTCAGCAAAGAGCAACTTTCTGAGCACGTACCTTCGTAGTACTTTGCAAAAGTTGTCGGCATTGTTGCGGATGCGATTTGCCCTGCTAGCGTCAAAGACGCAATCGAAACTGCTACCGGGCCAAGCCATTTGTTGTTCTTCATCTCGAGCTGGGTTGTCGACATGGCTTTTGGCAGAGGCTGGGGCGCAAACGCTTCCACCGACACGAGGGTTGCTACGGCAAGAATACTGAATCTCATGGTTATTGCTACGAATTATCGATTATTGAAATAATAGGATGATGTTTCTTCTCGAAAGATGAATGACGACAGTCAAGTCAGTTATCGCTAATAGCAAAGGTGTCGAGATCGAGATGGCATGTGTCAAAAAGTCAAACCAAAACCCGCGATCGTACACTCTCCAAATGTGTAGGCATCGGTAAACGAAATCTAAGGTCAATTCAAGTTCAAAAGTCTTACCGATCGTGTAGGGTTTCGAGTTAAGGGCAGTCATTACTCGTCATGCGCGCCTGCCAAGTCGGTAAATGAAAGGAAGCAAAAACTCCATCCGTACCAAATTTAACGATTATTCCGTTTTGTATACTAAGTTATGTACCGAGCAGTGTCAGTTTTGCAGGATTTCATCTAAGTAATTTCAAAGGAGAATCCCTACTGTAAGCGACGCACGCCGGTCGGTCTCCACCGATTGCTCTCCTTTTCCGATCATCGATCATGACGGTTAAGTGTGACTATTTTATTTTCCGACTTAGGAGCCACTGTGCGGCCATCAAGTACAGTATGAATCAATGTATATATACGACTTCATATAAAAACATACAAGCGCCAGCCACTTGAAACAGACAAAAGCGTACTAATTCCTTCGACAAGGAGGCAGAAAAAAACCGTGAAGGACCGTTTCTTCCCCATCGGAAGCACATTATCACCACTTTCAATTGCGAGTTTACTGCCCCTATTCATTTCCAAGTTGCATACCGCCCTCCTTCATTGATTTCGCAATGTCACATCCCGTTACCAATAACAGGCATTCTTACTCGCCAAGCCGAGCGCGCTATTATGCTCCGCCTCATCATTCGCAGCACCCCAAATGTCGTCGATGTGGCCGCCTCATATTCACCATCATCCTACCAGTCGTGTACACCATCACAGCTCTCGTACCCATCCAGTTGCTCACCACTATCACATATCGCACTCTCTTGCGCGACCCGATGATGTCGTTCGAGCTACACTGCCTCCAGCGGAGCATCCGATGTATTCCTCGGATCGTCGGGATCCGAGCGAGCAGTACGCACACCGCCATCGGGCCAGCTATCCGCCTGTAATGCATGCTTCTGTTCCTGGGCATTACAATAGCGCTCCCAGCTGGAAGAATGCGCATTATGAGAGCCAAGGAATGGAACCTCCTAAACACGACGAGGCTCGTAAAATGAACCTTGTCGACGTTTCAAGTCGCGGGGAAGATCTGCAAGTACTTCCTACGAACATTGCAACATCGAACCATCAAGAGCCGGAGCAAACTTTTATTAAGTCGGCTGACAGAACTGCGACTTTGGAGCCTGTCACCCAGATCGTCTCTGTCAACCGTCAAGGAGAACGAGCTACCCCAGGAAGCACCGTGAAGGCTGCCGCGATACTCGAAGAAAGTTCCAGCAATCCCTCAAGAGTCTTGTTACGATGTGCTTTGAGCGTTTCTTGGGTGCTGGTAAGTCAATGGAATGCATGTATTCAGTGTGTTGCCGTCGTGTTTTCTAATACGCCCTGAATTTCTGTTTTAGCCGAAGTACTAGCCCAAAAGTCTGCTATGAAGAAGAGCAATAAAGGAGACGGCCAAGAAAATGCTAATCCAAATATTATCTGTCCTAGTACCCAGCAAAAGGCAGCGGGCGACTCTGCAACGCCAGCTTCTCATCGGCCAGTGCGACTCGTCGACAAGTTCCTGGGAAACAAGCGTACTGCTGATGAAATGGAGTCGGAGGACGATTCCAACAATCCTTTCATTGAATTAGCTCGTGATCGCGACCTGCAGCGTCGAGTCATCTTGCACATGGCTCTTCAACGCAATATGGGTGATGACAATGGGGATGGGCTAGATGACGCAATGTCTCCTGTGGAAGGTCCCCAGAAAACAGTCATCGAAGATGGTTTTTACTGGAAGGAATTTCCTGCGTGTGAGACTGTTCTTTACAAGCATATGGCAGAGTACTATGGAATCTCCACCGTACAACGGCAATCCAGGATGCAACAATCCTTCAACAAGATGCTTGTGGACGAGGTCCGCGAAGCTGCCGAAGAAGCAGGTATTGCATTCGACCCTTCGTTCAGCGAGAAGAAGCTTCGGGACCGAATCCGTTGCTTCTACAAGACTCATTTGCAGAACGCAAAGAAGCGCCTTGTCACGTTGCAGAAGCGCCCGGACTCGACGAACAATCAAGCCATTGTTCGCGTGTACGTTCGCTGCGTCAAGACAGGAATTTCGTTTGCTGAAAGCTTGTACATGGAACCCTCCGATGACTATCAAATCAACAAGCGTGGACGCCTCAGCCATGTCGAGAAAGCTAAGGCTGCTTTGAAACGAGAAGAAGCTGCAGAGGCTAGCAAGCATGAACAAATCCACTAAAGAGTAACAAATTCAGCGCTCAATTCAAGAACCATGTATTATTTTTATTATTGTGTAGACTTATCTTGTCGCGCATGTTACGTCTATCGAACGTGTGTATGTGAGCTTGATGAGAACCTCGTCCTTCAAACAATATCCATCATCTAGATTGTATCAGCTCTTGATGCTTTATCTCCTGTGGCCTAATATTAAGAGCTTATTCATAGAAAAGACAACATTCTGTTCGATAAACGAGTTCTTTAATGCAGTAAACCACATGAGATCAAGCATGAAAAGCAAGGAAGCCACCGTCTTGACGATGCGAAGGATGAGGAATCCAAACAATGAGGAAGAAAATGAGATTATAAATTTGATGTTATATCTTGGTGGTGCAAACGAAGGAGGAAGGTCACGAAGGAGGATTCATAATCATGAGAAGCATAAAGTGAGTAAACATTATGCTTTGTAGACAAGGACAATAATGTGAGACCATGAGAAGGAGGAATGGGGGGAGCACGCAAGGTTGCCGGCTAAGCCCAATCCATAGAAACCAGGCACGGCTCGAGCCGAAAAGTCGGCTCGTGAGCCTACCGGGCACCTGAGCCTAGAACAAGCTGAGTACCGGTGCGGGACGACTTCTGACAACTGCCAGCTGCCGAACAACAACATCAGCCGCAACAACTCATTCACTTTAATTAAAAGCAAAGGTTATCCTTCGAAAGAGAGGTACCTGGTAGCTGCAACATATGGTTTTTCATTAGAATATGTAGGAATGAAAGAAAGTTTTGGGCATCATGGTTGTTGCGTGGGTATAATCCTTTCGTTCTTGCTCTCTAATTCTCTTTTCTTGTTGCAATGTTGACAGGAATATTGCATGACAAGCCGTGGTAATCCTATTATCAATCAAATTGAAGACAATAGGAAAAGTTATGAAACGAGTTACGCTACCAGGTATGCTTCGTTTCGTTTCGTCGCTTCGTTTCTGCTGGCATTAGCATTCAGATCTCTAACTCTGATCGTGCCAATGAGACTTTTTTTTATGATAAAATCATCATCCTCGTTCCGCCGCATGTTTTTTTGGGCGCGATGAGTACTCATTATAACCGTAAAACAAGATAATGTCCGTTGGTGACAAATTTGCTTAGAGAGTGAAATTTCTACGAGCCCGAGCCCAAATCCCCTCGGAAAATCAGGCACGGAGCCTGACCCGGCTCGTGAGCCGGATCCGGCTCAAGCCCGACTCGGCAACCTTGGAGCACGGTCATTATTTCAAATGAAAGTTACTATCGCTTTAGTTGTGGTAAAATGCGAGCGCGGCCGCTTCAACGGCTAAAAGTAGTACTTTCTTCTGTCTGTTGACATCAATAGTGAGTGGTGGTCGGATATCGGTTCCCGTACCACATTCCACGCAGCTTCATGATCGACGCTTCATCGATTCATTGTTTTGACAATGATGAGCAAGCCGCTCGTTCAAACCAAGTGATTGATTAATATAGGTGAAGCAATTTGGGCTTACCTCCTAGAGCGCTAGTATACAGAGAATACTAGATCATGGTGAATGGAAGGTCGACTCCACCCAGAAGCTCGGCTTCACCTTGTCACATCTCAGAGTCTGTCGGTCGACTTGACGTATCATTCAACGAATCAGAGAACACGAACCTATTTGTAGAAGAACTCTTGCATAAATCAGAACCGCAGCATGTTTCCTTGACGTCTGAGCCAAATACCCGTGAAATTCACCTTTTAACGGCGCGGCGACGACTATCTCTAGGAGGATCGTGCGATGATGACGCCGCAAAGAATCGAGCCATGTCTCGCAGTTGCTTGATTCCGCCTGTCTTTCCTGGTCCCCTCGATCGTGCGAATCACCCGAATCAGTACAATGCTGTAAGGGAACTTACACCTCAAGATCAAGCAAAGGAGTGGTGGAAAATGCTGTACGGAGATGATAAAACGCATTGTCGACACTCTCAGCACGATACCAAGATCAGCTCCGAGCAAAGCTGGTACGTACACTTCCTTCAATTCGAACCTCTTTTTTGTCGGTACTAACACCCTTTTCTGCCAGCCTGTCGTCTTCCAAACGAAAAAATCAACAAGGAAACAATACACCCAACTCAGTTGCGACGAGTATCCGTGCGGAGATATCAGCTACCCCGTTACGTAATTCCGGTCGATGCGTCAAATTTGGTTCAGCTTCTGCAGCCGAGTTTGAAAAGGACGATCCACCGCAGGGATCCTTGACTCAATGCCACCTACAAAGCAGCTGAGCGATTTCCGACGGATTTCAAAGAGCCTGACCCGGAAACTGCGGACTTGATTGCCATGACAAAGAGAATAGCGCGACCCTTGCCGAATGGGAGTTTTTCGATGATGGAGAAGATGACAATGATGCTAGCGATGATATCCTGTCTCCAATTGAGAATCGACGTTCGCGGCGAGAGAGTGGACGGTTCAAACCTTTTGTGAGACTGAATCGTATGAAACGAGTGACCAGGAGGTAGTTTCTATGGATACAACCGAAACTCGTGAAACGCTAACCGAGGTCGATGTAGGTAAGACGTGTGAGATGAATTCGGTACGTTCCACGACATTGGGAGGAGATACCAACCTAGCATAGTCATCCCATCTTACCTTACTTGTTTCTTTCCATCGTACAGACCCAAGATCATGAAACGGAGCATTCCACGAAAGGAGAGGATCTTCTTGTCGAGCTGAGCTCGACAGCTACCCAATTGTTCACAAATCTTGCCGTAAGCTTCAAAGCAGAAGTACGGAGCTACGCAGAGTGTCAAACGAAATTTTCGAATACACTTGAAAGAGAGTTACTTGCTTGCAGGGACTCTAGCTGCGTCGCTATGCTTGAAAAGTGCCTATATGTTACACTTCGAAGCATTTCCGAGCCTACAGTTTCCATCCTTCAGAAGAAACGCATTGAGTATCAACTGAAGTCCAATCCGGACTTGCACGCGACGAGTATCGCACGAGCCAACTTCAAGTTTCAGTCTGCTTTTATCGATTTCCTGGAATGTCTGGACTTGGAAGAGCTTCGAACACGAATAAAAGTTCAGACGGAACAAGTGAATGCAGCGATTTTCTGCTTGGAGAAAGTCTACAAGCGAAATCTCTTGGGTGCTATTGCCGAAGAGGAAGAATCAATCAAGTCGCTGGAAAAGGGTTTACTTGCTGCACAGGCAAGCAAAGAGTGTGCTCGGCGCAGGATTTTAGATGTGCAACTCTTGCGGAGATCACGAATTCCTTTGACATACTTCGTCATGAACTTCATCGCGCCGTTTGAACTCGTGGACAGTTCTAGTAATAAAATCACGCTCGAGTTTCCTACCAGCTTTAAGAAGTGCCGACTTCAACTAGCAGTTGGCATCAAAGAGGAGAGCTTTGCTTTCAAGCAGATGGGATGCATTGACGACGAAAGCCTCGCAGATCAAAGCTTCGCAGATCAACAGACCTCGCCGTGATGAGCCGTGCATTTCTGTCAGCCACGTGCTCGGAACTTGAATCTGATATCTTGTTTGATTCTTTGCCTGTTACTGTGCTTCGAGTGGCGCAAGTATTGCAACGCGTAGATGATTTTCTGGGCCGTTTGACGTCCTTGGTCGCGTCTTGCGATGACTTTTCGGTGGTCCAAAATGGTTCGAAGTTGTCGGTAACACTGCATCTGCCAGTGATGACAAAGGCAGAAATCGTCTACAACCTATCGGGGCCTTTGCTACTCGATCCGGACTCGTTACGCCCCGAGGTGTCGGTTCATCGCAACGGAGAACTAAGCACAGAAGTGTTTCCTCCCTATCCCAATTTTAGAGGTCGGATATTCCTAAGCTAATTTTCAACACCGAATGACACTGTACGCTTATAATACTGTATTAAGGCACTTTCATTTTAATTTTCTTCCGCCGACTGTTGCATTTTGTAATAGGCGACCGCCACTCCAACAATAGCAATCGCAGCCACCAAGACTGTGCTGACCATACCGCCCTCACTCTTACTTCGCTTTTCAGCGGCAGCTTTCATTTTTTCAATAGCAGCAGCATCTAGCTTGAAATTACCAATCAAATGCTTCTCCAACTCTTTTCGTGCTTCCTTGGAGTGACCAATGTCCTCAAAGAATTCGTCAGCATCTTGACCGGCCACATCGAGCAAGACTTCGGCACCTCCCGGATGGTCGTCCAAATACTTTGTTACATCGTACACTTTGGGTCCTCCTGTTATGAAATGAATCAGAAAATGAATACAAAGAGGAGAAAAGCGGCACCACAAAGTGAGAAACGGCATTGTTGACTGACTGACTCATTTGATCGCAGCTTGTGCGCCTTTCTGTTTGAAACGGTCGCATTCTTCCTCATCGTGCAATGAGGAAGAAGCAACACTTTTCAACGACAGATACAAAACCTATCTATCGATTCCCTGTGCACGACTTGCTTGCAATAAACACGAGGAAGTATTTTGAATAATATCGACGACTCACCGTTGCTTGCATTTCCGATAATCAACCAGCAATCTTCCTGCGTATTGTGCTTGGCAATTTCTTCTAATGTATATTCCTTGAGCTCCGACATTTTAATTAGTTAAGTATTGATTTAAAGGACAGATAGAACAGGTTATTGGAGTGCTTTTGTATTCGACTTTCGATGCAACAAAAACGTTCAAGAGGCCCGAAAAGAATGACGGATGACGGCAACCAATCCATCGTAATCATCAACGCCGCCGTCCCGCGTCGTTGTGGCTCACAAAAGTGGACGAAACATACGTACATCTTTGACGGTGGACGGACGGTACAATTTCAACCACAGCGAATGTTCACTTTTCGTCCACACTCGCCTTTAGTCTCCTGGTACCGATTACCGATAAGATATGAGCTGCCATTGCGTCCTTTTGCTCCGACAAGATTTTTTTGACACGTTTCCGTGAAACAGAAAAAAGTTCCCATTTTGACAGCAACGCAACACAACAAATCAACTCAAAATATATCGTAAAAGACTGTCTCTGTCATAATAAACAACAAGAAAAGAGAAAATGGTTCTAGGATCAGTCTTCATTGATCTTCACATACCCATTTCGCGCTGGAGAGAAATGGGAGACGCAACGTCGTGTCAAGGGCGTTTGGGATCCTTCCCTACAACGCGAAAAACTGACTCTGGAAGATGGACGTTCTCTTTCCTATTTTTTGGACGGAAGCAAGAAAAACGATTCGAGTCTTCCTTATGTGTTTGCCTTGCATGCCATGTTTCTCACGGGAAATGCCTTTCTCATGACGGATCCACCGACGGATTGTGTTCTGGTTTGCATCAATAGGCCTGGATATGAGGGCTCGAGTTGCCCCGTTCAAAATGCTACAATACCGTACGACCATCGATCGTTTGCAAATGATATCCTGCAGCTAGCAGATCATTTGCAAGTCAAAATTTCATATAATGGGACACTCGAGCGGGGGGCCGTTGGCGCTCGGTTGTGCTGCGCATTTGCAAGGCCGTGTCCTTTCCGTAGGGCTCTTGTCCTCGGATCCCGAATACGCACATGCTGCTGCACCCAACAAGAAGTGTTTCAATGCTTGTTGTATTGGTAAAGCGCTGCCATGGATGTTACAGTACGGCTTCTGCTGTCTGCCCCTCGCGCGGAACAATTTCCGTGGTGTGCGGAATGATTATCGAATGGACATTTCACCGTACGATTTCTTCATTGAACGAGATATCCGACAGCCTGTCTTGATCTATGTTGGAGAGAATGACTCTGTTTTGCCCGTCGATATTTCAAGACATGTTCATTCACGGCTTCAGAACTGTCATCTCGAAATCGTTCCCAAAATTGGGCATTTGGGTCTCTTGCGGGATGCCGTGCTGCGAGAGTTTTAGAAAAGCTTGTTGCTCTAGCTGACGCTGAAATTGGCATGGTGACTGAAGTGGTATCAGAAGAACGGCACGACTCGTTCGAGGGACGGCATCGGCTGTTCATAAACGGAATATCGGAATCGATTGATTGCAGCCGTAGGCACACGACAGGAAACGTCGACATGTATAATAGACTAGCTGAGTGTATACATATATCTAGAGCTTTATCAAGGCTATTTCACAGACGCTTTAACTGGACCAAAGCTGGGCTCAACATAGTCCTCAATCCGACATATCCACGCCGCTAGATCAGGGCTTTTGGTTTCCTCTTGCCTTTTCTTTGCCCAGTCAAGAGCGCTTTGCTTCGCCGCTTCATCTTTCAGATTAGCAAAAGAAGGGATAGTAATCGGGTGTTCGTTGAAAGTACTTCCCAACAGAGCCATTAAGTAGTTGGTAGGGGACAAACAGCGATGCTAGCCCAAGATCCTCGATGGATGACTCGATAGGATTATGAACACCACTTGCATAGCGCATGAGCTTCTGAAAGGCATCATATTCATATCGTTCCAAGTCGGAAGATTCGCTTGATAAAGAGTGAACTTGTAGGAAACCAAAGTGCACCGGTTTGTATGAATGTAGTTCGTACTTGACCGCCTTGCCCGCATGATCAACAACAGCTAAAGCCAAGACCCCAAAGCCATCCGACTTGATCTTCCTAATATCCAAATTCAGCAGCTGTCTTGGGCGCAGTTCATTAATACGATGGATGAGCTGCTGGAGCTGCGCCATGTCATCGAGGGAATGATACCGAAAAGCGCGTTCATTGCTCGCATGAGATTGCTGAGCGGACTTGCAATATTTTGCTCTAGATCCTCCCGTCTATACCGGATCCTTGGTCCCTCTGTAATGTTCAAACCAGAATTCAGCTTGGATGCGACACTAATCCATTCCAAAAAAATACTCTGATCCGTAGCGTTCCGTGGACAATTATTGCGTTGATAGAAGCGGATGAGTCGAGGATTGATGTCCGAATAGTATTTTCTTTCAGCTCAACAAGAAGGTCGGCATCAAACTCTTGTGTATCAGCGCAAAACAGGATCTGATTCATCAGGTTTCGAAGAGCCGTTTCGCCGCAATCTGGAAATTTGCTGTAAGCAGCCCAGGTAACGTAGGAAAATGGAATTACAGGAGGCCGGTCCAGCGCACTAGGCGGGCCTGTCACAACCAGTGCCGCCTCGACAACCTTGTCCAACGGCCAAGCACGTCGGAGAATCTTTCCAGATACTTGATAGCGTCCAGTCCGGTTGTTGCGGCCTTGTGGGTGACTTTTATACTCCCGCCGATCAAGCAAGGATAAAATGTCATGAAGAGGCATTTTCAATTTGTTCATTCGTTGCAACGCTTGGTAGTAGGGACCCAAGGCTGAAACATGATCATACTTACGCCACAGGAAAGCGAGTAGAATAGCAGCGGTCGTGATATTCGATTGGCCTGGATCTGGCGATACTGCGTCATACATACAGAAAGAGGCGGCAAGAGCTTGAGCGAAATCATTCAAATTGTCTTGTTCCAATTTCAAGGCGTCCTCTGCTCGCTTCACCGCTTTTCTGACTGCTTTCTTGTCAGCGCTCGTCACAATGTACTTTGCTCTTAACTCTTCTACCTGGCGCTTGCCATCCTCGATGATTTGTTCAATACTTTTCTTCTTTTCTTCGCTCTCGTCTGGTTCCATGCGCTTTAGAACATGCTTGTTGTACTTGATAACGTCACCTTCAATTCTCTTGATTTCATCTCGGTAAGGTTCTGAAGCATGATCTTTTCTATCGACCTCTCGTTGGCATTGTTGAACTTTCTCTAGAGCGTCGGAAGCGTCTTTTCGGCCATTCTTATAGTCTGTATTCTCAGCGATTACGTTTTGGAACCGAGCGGCCAAGTTTTCGTCTGGCGACGAGCGTGTCCATTCCTCTACCAAAGCTCCCACAATAGCAGCAGATACGTGTGCAGTAGCGTTTCGATGCACATGGGTGGGCTGGATCTCACCACCTGGCAGCATGTGAAACAAGTGGCGCACTAACTGAATCAAAGGATCATTCATGTCGCCATATTTGTAGAGATTTTCTACCGCATTATTCCGGGCGAACATGAGACCTATAAAAGGAGATAATTCCGGTGGGCAGGCGTCATGGAGAGCAATTGGGAATTGTTCGACAGGTATTCCAGCGGGTGAATGGACTCTTCGTTTGAATGCTTCTTCCATCAAATCGCTCCTCCTCCTAGCCCACAAGAGTGGCTTTAGAACGTGCCGATACCACACATTGTTTCCGCGCTTTCTTCTGACGATATTCTTTGTCGCTCGACATATCACAGGTGCTTTCAGAGGAGGATTTCTCCAGCGTAGGTATCTTCGTAGGAAGTGAGAGATTGGTGGTAGCAGTTTTCAACAACATGTTGATTCATTCGTCGTTGCGAGTTGTAGTTGCGATTAAATGAATAATGTCAGGAAATGTGATTGCTCTAGGCGTTTTTGGATTTGTCCCCATGAGCAGCATGACAGGCTTCAACCGCGTTCGATCTTGTTCGCTGAACGCTTTGAACAGGCTTTCCTCTTTCTGGTGGATTTCCCTCGCAACGACTTTCGATTGAAGCTTGAACACAATCGAAAGTTTGCGAACTCACCTTTGACATCGGTTCTCTTTCGTTCTTGTCGCCTACTACAGTAATTGATCATGTCGTGTGTCTACATAATAGTTGAGTCTCGTGCGTAAACCGGTACCGGTACTTAGGCAGCGACACCGCTTAGCGGTTATGACTAGTAGAAAGCGGAACCGAACTACAGCTTCAAGAAGCTATCTAAAAGGACATCAATCAATCTCATTGTGTTAGACTGTGCTGTTAGCGAAAGACGAGCATCATTCATCTTGCCCTCTTCGCTGCCCCCATAACACCGCTCACCCTTGTTTGCGCAAAGGCAGAACCAAGATGAGACAAATCATTGACTTACGCCAAGACCAGACTGTTGTCTTTATTGTCATTTTCTCGGTGTGATATTTGTTGGAGAGCCTGTCGTACTCAGCTAGTAACTCATCTTGCATATTGACCAACTCTTGCTTATCACTCCCTTCTGGTAGAGCCTCAATCAAGTCCATAATGCAAGCGGTGCTGATATATCGATTCTGCTTCCGGTAACTTGGGACTCCCCATAGCTCGTGCATGGTCCTTACATCGTGAGGTATCCCTTGAGCGGTCGTCACCGAGTACGGAAAGAAGTAGAACACTCTCTGGAACCCAGACCACAGGATACTGCTCACGCACATGCAGCATGGCTCGTGCGTCGCCAAGAAATTCGCCGACTGTGCCAAAGGACCCCGCTGAGAGGGCTCGGTTATCTTGGACCATTGATAGATGGCATGCACTTCACCGTGAAAGAGTGGGCAAGTAGTCTCCCGGTTTGTTTCACGCACGTCGTCTTGAAGTCCTTGTCGAGAATTGCAGCTCCAAACACTTTGTTGCCGTCGGCGACGCCTTGAACTGTCACTGGAAAGATTTCTTCCTTGATAACCTGCAACATTATCTTCAATTCGGCAGACGTTGCCGATAGCGGGGCTTTCTGGAGCGACTCTTCAATAACAACAGACATCTTTTCTTCTTATTGTTCGTTTGAATTCAGAGACGCGATGCAAGAATCAAGCCATAAGATCTTCGGCGTTTCAAAAAATCTCGCAACTCACTCGACCTCGACTGCCGTCACACTGGTGCTCTCTCCAAATGTTTCCTTCTTCTCTTGATCTGTTTTCAAGATCGTTAACATCTTCCGTCCTCGTGAACGGCAGAAACCAGGTTTGGATCTCCGCCTTTCGCATCGGAATTCGAAACCCAAAAGATACCCGGAAAAACAGAGAAGTTTGCGTTTCGCGTTTCGCTGAGTAGAATGTAGTGTTCTCTAAAATAGTATCTGGTAATCTGGTAGTCGGATCATCTGTCATCTGCCTGATGAGACATTCATATTTGTGTAGTGCATGAAACATGAAACCGGTTTAGGGTTTAAGTTTAGGTACAGTTGTACGGACAGAAATGTGTCCGCTCTCCGCAAAAGAACAACGAACGCGCCAATGGGAGAAACGTCGCGAATGGCGAATGCGCGAATGCACATGACATGACCATGTCACATGACACATGACACCCAGAACCAGAACCCAGACCCCAGACACCTTTCTATCTTTCTATTCTTGATGATTCTTGCGAGCTTGCGAGACCAAGATGTAAACGCTATTCAAGTACAAGATTCACAATAGCACGTAGTGTAATTCTGTGCGTCGTTTCTTACGAATTTATCAACAGTCAGACTCGCAATACCGGGTACTGTACAATTGGAGATACACCGAGAAACGGACCTGCCAGAAAAGTTCCCATTTTTTATTGCCTTCGGACGGAATCAAAAAATATCTTTTTTCTCAACTCTCATTTTTGATTTGAGCGAAAAGCTAATTCATCAGCCCCTTAATCCTTGTTCTTTCACTCCTTCTTGTTTTTCTTTACGAGCTCACGATAGCAATGGGTTTAGAGACTTGTTCATTGGAGACAGCGAGCGCTATGACTACACGTCGATGTGCTTGCCGATGAACCCTTTCAGCAGCGCTCCAAAAGCCAAGCTGAATTTTTACGGACGAGGTGAGTAAGATTGACAAAATATGTAAATTTGTGCTCGTGACTAACAGTAGCTCTCTATTTCTATAGATGAACCGATTCCTATCTTTCTGGCTCTTATCATGGGTCTCCAGCACGCGTTCGCGATGGTTGGAGGTCTCATTACTCCTCCGCTCGTCGTCTTTCGCTTCGCCGTTTGCGGCTTCCTTTGCCCGCCGTTGGAACAGTATGCGATCTCAGCTGCGTTGATCAGTTCTGGTATTTGCAGTTTGATCAACCTTTCCAAGATCCCCATTCCTTATTCGGAAAAGATTTGGGGTCGTCAGTTGTACATTGGTAGCGGAGTCCTTTCTGTCATGGTAAGCGAAGAATAGTCGTTTGTATGACACGAGCAAATACTGTCGGAGAAATCCTCACATAGACCTAACTCACTGTATTGATAGGGAACTTCCTTCACTTTTCTTCCTATCTTCGAGATCGCGGTAGCCCAGATGAAGGTACGTTTGTCAAAGCCCTAAACGAAACGCCCTAGGATGCTTTTCTTCTTTCGTCGCTCATCTGCTACGCTTTTATCACAGGAAGAAGGAATTGACGGTCGAGAAGCCTATGGTAAAGTCTTGGGAACGAGCATGGTTTGTGGACTCCTTGAATTGTTTTTCTCAGTCATGCCCATCAAGTACATCAAGTCACTGTTTCCTCCCCTAGTTACTGCTGTTACAGTCATTCTGATCGGCGTGGCGCTGACTGGAAACGGTATGAAGTACTGGGGTGGCGGTGTCGTTTGTGCCGAAATGGTTTGGAAGGAACACAGTCAACTGGACGCCTTTACGCCAACAACGGTACATTTCCTCCGCCTGGTCCGGCGTGTACCAATGGAGAGACCTCACTTGGCTTTGGAAGCACCGAATACATCGGATTGGGTGCCTCCGTCATGGTCATGTTGGTATTTGTTGAACTCTTCGGAAGCGTCTTCATGAAGAACTGCAACGTCTTTATTGCGTTGTTGTTCGGATACTTTGTTGCTGGCGTTTCGGACTACAACGGCCTTCAGTACGTAACCAAGGACAAGATTGCTGATGCCGATCCAATCACGTTTTTGTGGGTTGAGACTTTCCCCTGGGATTCTACGGACCTGCTGTTATTCCGATGCTCATAGCCTACCTAGTCACAACCGTCGAGACAGTTGGAGACATCACTGCTACGTTCGAGGCGTCCGATTTGCCCACTGATACGGAAGACTACGAAGGAAGTGTTCAAGGCGGCCTCACATCCGACTCGATCTGCTCGATTCTGTCGGGTGCCTTCACCTCCATGCCCAACACCACCTTTTCCCAGAACAACGGAGTGATCTCCTGACCAAATGCGCTTCTCGTCGGTCTGGTTTCGGATGTGCATTCTGGTTGATAGCAATGGGTGTCTTTAGCAAGTTTGCTGGTGTCATTACCAGCATCCCGATTGTGTCATTGGCGGAATGACCATCTTTCTCTTTGCCAACGTTCTCGCCTCTGGAATCGCTTTGACCAGCAACATTGATTTGCACTCGCGTCGCAACAAGTTCATCTTGGCTCTCGTTGGCTGTCGGTGTGGGCGTCACCGTCTGGCCGTTTGCTTTCCAAGACATGCGCGCATCGTCGTACACTGCCAACTTTGGAGATGCGACGATTGTTCCAAGGGTCTCAAGGGTATCCGCAATGGTGTGTCGATTTTCCTTTCGACCGGATACTGCGTTGGAACGGTGATTGCAATGTTGTTGAACGCAATCCTCCCAGCAGACCAGCAAGTTTTGAAATTCGATGAATCGGGCAAGGCTATCATTTATGATCATGAGGAGAAACTTAAGGTCCTTCACAAGGACGAAGAAGACGAAGCAGCCGTGGAAGAGGATAAGGAAGATGAGTAGGCGGCCTTTTTTGCTTTTGTTACTCGTTTGTCGATGACTATTATTTTTGTGACGATAAATAATTTTTATGCATTTTGAAATTTTCTCGTTTCCAGCTCTTGTAGTAGCGCAGTGAGCGCCGTGTTTTCTCTATTTACAACATAGGCATGACAATGGTAACACCATACCGACAAGTCAGCGAGACTAATGACAGTCGGATGACCCGAAGCTTCAAATGTGCCTTTGCGTGCGCATTGCCGTATCGCCCGCAGCGAATCACCCCACATTCCAAACAAATCCAGTTTTCCGACGTGGAAGGGCAAGAATAACCGTCTTCATCCGTTGTAGCCTTTAATTTCCCTGTGCCTTTTCCTTTATCGACATGGGAGCACGCGGTTGTGTGTGGCTGGGAGGCAGCGCGTCATTCGTGATGGAGCTTTTCATGTGCGGACAGTGATCGGTCGGAAACACCGGTCCTCCCTGATCGACAGCCAAATTGTTCTCGAGAATATAGCTACAGCATGCTTCCGCGTCTAAACCTACGGCTTCTACCGCTTGTTGAGCAATTGACGGAGCAAAGCCATAGAGCGTCGTGAGCTGATCTACGACGTAGAGTGTTCGCGCGGCATATTCATCGGCGCTCATGTTCGCTGCTGCGCCGGCTGCCTGTGCGGCATTTTCCGAGGCTGGCGGAGCTTTGGACGGGTAATTTTCTTCCTCTGACATGACTAGGCATGCTTGTTTTCGTTACAACCCTTTTCAAAAGTGATCCGGCCGAGCGCGAATGTCTTGACGAGAAACGTCGCATAGAGAAGCATGGAGTACCGGTACGGTAGAGGCGAGCGGAATACAAATCCAACGGATTGCGACGATCGCGCCCCAGCAACGGACGGACTGCGCTTGATCGTGCAAAATCTTGTGGGACCAAAACGTCTCATTTCCGACGCCACCTTCACACTTGAACAACTCGAACTAATTTTACGTCGCTGTCGATCTTCTGTCCGTGCAAATCCTTTTCTCTTATTTTTGCTAAAAGTCATGTCAGATTACGAGGATTTGAATAAGCTGGCAAACGAAGTCGAAAAAAATGGTTGGTGGAACGAATTCATTCGAAAACGGATGGTCCGATGGTGGCTGTCGCGAACGTTTCCTCGCAGCGCGCCTGTGCAACCTCCGCCGCCAGTTGCTCCACTCTGCAAGCCCGAAAACAAAAAGAAAAAGAAGAAAATCATAATCAACGAATTCGATGTTGTGGGCGGTTATGAAGTCACCAGGTGCCAGCTCCTGAAACGTCCGATACCGCCAGCTCATTCGTCCATTCGCAGGAAATTAGGTGGTTAGTGATGCACCAGAAGTACGACTACAAAAGAGCAGTTATTGTAAGTGACATACTACAACTGGTCCGACGAGAAGGTGGTCGTTTTGGTAATTATTCTCACTTTTCTTTCTCACAATCGTCAAGCGCATTCAAATTACAAAAGATATTTTTTCATTTTCAAACATTCTTTTGTTCGTAAATCGAAACATTGCGCGTTTTTCAAGAATTGAAAGACGTATAATAGTCAGTCACATCATTACAAACTAGAACAAGATGTCGAACGAGGAAGAATTAGTCAACAAGATTGCGTATGAGGTCGAGAAGTGGCTCAAGGAGCGAGCGCGTTCCGAGTTATCGCCGATTGTTTCAAAGGCGCCTTGCAAGAAACCCAAAAGCCCGCTCCGACTCCAGCGCTACGTGCTCCAGTTTGCCATTTTGTGCAAATAAATAATACTATCACCGCGTCGGATGTCGTGTTTGGAGCGGCGCCTTGTATGGGCATGGTTGCTCATCAAGCGATCAGCTTTCCCGTGAGCAGATGCGAATAAATGACAACCGGCAGTACGGATTCCTGAAAATAAAGCGGGTCTTGAGGGTCGAGATAGGCTGCCGTCAAGAGATTTCCGCGAATCTGATTGTCACTCACTTTCTTCCAAGTCCAGAAATGGCCATAGTTTGTGCTCGCTTGTCGAGGACGCCCACGGTAGATCCTGTCCCGAACGTTACCTGACGAATGTACTCGCTATGAACGAAAATGGCGTGCCATCGTCCGATGTGTATTCTTCGGACTCTCGTGCGTTGCAAAATAACTCAATGCGTTCCGCATTCGTCGTTCGGTAATCGACGAAATTGATACCGATTCGATTCGGATTCTTTTTTCCATCATACACAACGTCCTGAACTGCTGAATATCCCAGATGGGCATCAATCGTTTGACGTAAATTGAATCTGCGATCTTCCCAACCAGTTTCTCGGTCGATTATCATTTGCATGTTCACATTTTCCTTTCCAACATCGGCAATTTGCGCAATAGAGCACTTTTGAAAACCGGCGATACCAAAATCTTGCGTCAAAGTCTCCTTGGAAATAGATTTGCTAGGAAACAAAAAGCCCGAGAAGCTCATTTCGATATTCCAAGACCCTCGCATCCAATTTGGGTAAACTTGTTGCGACGGGGTATATTGAACAGACGGTTCTTCAATGCCGCAGGATCACGTTCCTTGAGACGCGAGGCCAAGCCTGAAGGCTCCATAGCCGTCGCGATACCTGGAATGACGCTCGCGATTGGGGCAGCCAGAAAGGCACGGCGCGGAAGGTCAAATGCCGATGTCGGAAATTGCCGTGACATGAAGACCACGGCAACAAAGACGAACTGCGAGCGAGCGGGGCCTATCAGTCGAGAAAGCATTCTTAACTCTTTCGCTCGCGATCTGAAATTCTTTCTATTCTAATCGATGAGCATACTATGCGTTTCTACTACATGATCGTCCGACTTGATCAGGTAGGATGATGGTGTTGCTGTTTTTTTCGCGATTGACTCATTCCTCATTCATCGTGGTCGTTTTCACACCAAGGTTAGTGTTATAAACCTAGTCTGGTGCTTCTCAAAATTTTAGCAATCATGCCCTTAGAACGCGCAGCTACCCACTTCCTCAAAGGCCCATTTACATTCATCCGTGCCCTTATCGGACCTTTAACTAGTAGGTAGCTAGTGATTGAGGTAGCCTAGTTTGTATATAGACAATACCTATTTCGACTCTCTTAGTTACTAGGGAAGACGTTTACTTGTACTCTACCTTGACCCTCCCATCCCCAACAGTCCACAGTTGCGTCTCGCGAAAATTCTCGGCAAAGTAGTTGTCGTGTGAAATGGCAACAATAGCTGCCGGAAATCCGTCTAATGCTTTCAGTAACGATTCAGTTGTCTCCTTGTCCAGATTTTCCGTCACTTCGTCCAACACGAGCAGAAAGGGCTTTGTGCTTCCCAGAAACTCGCGAGCTAGCCAGAGTCGGACGCGCTGACCCGCAGACAGCGTTCGAATGGGCTGTAAAGCTAGATCTCCTTTGAGACCAAAGCGACCTGCATAAGTTCGGGCTTGAACAAGCGTGAACTGGGGATCCTTGGTCATAAAAAAATCAATCGCGGCCGTCTTTCCATAAAGGTCAATTAGTTCACGAAGCGCTTCCTGATGAAAGTGAGCTACAACCGGTAGATTGCGGCGGATGATGCCGTTGGTGGGTTCCAACTGCCCCAAGATCAAGCTTTGACAGCGTCGTTTTTCCGTGACCATTTTCGCCTTGGAGCAGGACTCGGTCCTTGTTCGTGATTTGAACGTCAATATATTCCAAAAGCATATCCCTGGATCCTTCGTATTGAAAATCAACATCGTTGAACTCCACAAGGACATGATCACTTCCTGACGTATCGGCGCCTTCCAATATGAGAGGGCATACTTTTGTTTCTCGTAATTCCTCTTCTTGCTCCGCAAGTTCGTCTGCCTTTTCTTTATCCGTTTCAGTTTCGACGCGGCACTGTGATCGGCGTTCTGTTTCGCTTCCTTGTTCTTGCCTCTGATGAAGCGCTTGTCGTGATGTTCGGTCGTGGTGGATTTGAAATTTTGTTCTCGCTTGTTCAACTGCTTGCGCAAAGTAGAAAGGGAATCCTTGGCTTCTTTCTGCGCGTCCGCCCCAAGCTCGTTTGCCTTCTTGGCATGAGTCACGCGGTCCCCGTGGGCAGCTTGGAATTCTCGAAAAGTGCAATTATACACCGTCAAACTCTTGCTCGTAGGATTTAGATGAAGAATCCGATCGCAAACCTCTTCCATGAGAGCTTCCTTGTGAGAGATAAGTATAACCATGGCCTGTTTGGCATTGTTTTGAGAGTGAGCCATGTTTTGCATCTGTTGCGACAGCCATTTGGTGGCGGCCGTGTCCAAGAAAGAAGGCTCGTCGATGATTAAGCAATCGGGCTGCGTCAAGAGGGCCGAAATCAACTGGCACTTGTACTTCCAGCCGCTCGATAGTTGATGGAACGGTTGATCACGATAATTACCAAAGTTTAGCTGCACAAACATCTGTTCGACTTGTGCGCTAGCTTGAAGTTCCACATCGTCTTTCAGCTCATAGAGTTCTCCAAGTCTGTTACTGATCTCTTCGAGTAAATCGTTGCTCTCTGCTTCGAGCTGATCTTCCATTCGGGCAATCTCGTCGTCTATTTCATGCAGTCGCTTTGGACTCGCCCCATACAATACTCGCGCGGAGCATTTCTGAAAGCCTTCGGATTCGACCGACCGAGTCACCTCGCTGTCAAGATCGGCTGCGATATATTCCATGCAGAAACGACCTCTTCCGGGAAAGTTGGGAAGACTGGGCAAGGCTCGCACCAAAGATGTTTTACCAGACCCATTCTTTGCAACTAAACCGTAAATCGACCCCGCTCGAATGCAACATGAGCTTGTCGAAACAATTCTACCCCGTCAAAGTCCAGAGACCCTTCGAACACAAGGACTTGTCCGTTGAATGATGAGATCGTATTGGAACTCCAATTCGCAATTTCTGTGTTCGGATGGCCGACGTCATGGTGACGACCGTTAATAGGGGAGGCTGTCGAGTTGTTAGGGGATGCTGTTGATGATGTAATCGTAGCAAGCATGAAGGGAAGCAATAAGTTGTGTTCTCCTCGTTTTCTCGTAAATTGTGTTCGACAGAAACGAAAGTGTCGAAAATTACGCGTTGTTGTTCCACGGAAATCGGTCCGGCAGACGTGCACCCATGATGTATCACGTAGGTGTCCGACCGGCATCAGCAACGTCTGGAAGTCGACGGCTGTTGAGGAAAAGAATGAACGACGACAAAACACAAAACCAACAAAAAACAACTTTCGCAACAAAATAATAATGCTAATAAAGAAGAAAATTAGTTGACAGACTAGCTTTATACATTACAGCATAATGACTGCATCGCAAACTGATTGCAAAAGCTCTGGGCAGAGGCTATATTCTAGAGTAGAGGCGGTCATGCACTCGTCGCGTGTTGGCTCTGGAGATTGATTTTACAGTTCATCACGAACTGCTCGATCTCGTCATCCGTCATGTCGTCTGGGTCCTTTTCGAGAAACTGAGAAAGCAATAGGCATGCTCCTCTGTCAGCCCCATTTGCACACGTAAAATCTCTGCCAGCGGTGCCACCTTCCTCTTTTCTCGAGTCGCGTGGACTATTTCGCGAGCACGGTCGATTACTGCTTGTTTGACTCCAGCCATTTCCGCGCAAACGATCCCCGCCGATGAGCTGGCCATGCCCACTTCCAACCGAAAGAGTGGGGCTGCTTGTTCCTTGTCGTTTTCGGGAGATGAACAGCCATGCGCAGAGCTCGGAATCCGTTGTCAGCTTCGGGTATGAGACCCATGGAAAAAAGTTCAAGGAAGTGGGTGGTGCACACTACTTTACAGCCTCTGTCGGCGAGACAACGAAGCGCTGATACCAGCAAAGATAAACCTGAAGCTGGACTTGTTCCTGCGAGACCGATTGTTAGTTCACTTCTGTGACCATTGCGATCGAAACAAGTCGCTGCTACTGCCGGTCTTACCTTTTCCGAATTCATCAATAATCACCAGAGAGTTTGGGCTTGCTCGCCGGAGAATGGTGCCCATTTGCGTTAGATCCTGTTGAAAGCTACTTTGTGGGACGGCACAGGTCTCCGCTCCGCTGAACCGGGCGTAAATGTGGTCCACAATGGAAACCTGCGCGTTGTCGCATGGAACATAACAACCAATTTGTGCCATGTATGTGATGATGCCAATTTGGCGTGCATAACAGCTCTTGCCACTGAAGTTCGGTCCTGTTACAATGTTCACTCTGTGGTCTCTGTTTATATACGCGTCGTTTGGGACGAACGTGTCGTCGATGAGAATCTCTTGTAGGGGTGTCTCCCGTTTTGAATAAGGATGCAATTTTCTTCTTGAGGAACAACAACAGGACGAACGTATTTTGATCAACCGCGCATGCAGCAAAGGCAAGAATGCAATCTAGATCAGCCAATGCGTTGAAAGTACTACGAAGCTCGTTGTCGTGACTGAAAATTCGCTCTTCAAGCTCCGAGACAATCAGTGCTTCGGTGTCTTTGATCTGGCTATCGAGATCACCAATGGCAGCATCTAGAGCCCGCGTGTCCCGGTTTCTGAAATAACTTGCTCCGTCTTCTACAAAAGGAACTCAAAGTCCTCAGGCAAGACATTGTTCCAGCTTCCGTCGTTCTTGAGAGAAACTAGAAACCCGACCTGTAGACGAGTGAGGTTTGACTGATTTCGCCTGCATGCATGCGTTCGATCTTTACATTTACCTGTGGCATGAAAATCAACACCAAGCTCCTAAGACGAGGCATGCGCTGCTTCATTTGATCGGTGTAAATAGTCAAGGTGTCGCTCAGGCTTTTGTATTGCACTTTCCATTGATCCAGCTCCGCGCTATAACCCTCCTGACAGTTACCTTCCCGTTATTACTTGTTGCTTCCTCGTCGATCAGGGATGTGATTAGCTCGAGAAGATCTTCAAGAATATCAGCGTGGCATCGCTGAAGCAGATTCATAATAAAGTCGTAATATCTCTTGGACATGGGATCGGTAGCCCATTCAATTTCTGGGTTGGGTCTCGCCATCTGCTCCAGTTGATACTCAAGCTTCAACAGAATATCGTCTTGAAGAGTCGAAATTATGGTGATAGAAGCTTCCAAAGTCTTGGTGAGAACGAGAATATCGTTCGCTTGTGAGCAACATTTCTGAATTCGGTTCAGGATTTTGTCGACTGCTCCCACATTCCGTAGTTGATTCATCAACGTCGAAACAATTTTCTGTGTATCATCTTGTAGAAACAACTCCACTCCGTCTTGCCGCATAGTTATCTCGTCAACATCCAACAATGGTTTGAGCATGATGTCACGCAAACGCTGCCGACCCGGTTTGCTTTTGGTTCTGTTCAACAACGCGTAGAGGCTCTGTCCTTCTTTTGCATTCCCGTAGCCATTGGAAGCAGCAAGAGGGTGGTGCTCAATGGCAAATATATTCAAAGCGGAAAGTGTATCAGGACTGACTGCCATATACTGTGATGCTCGGCAATGTACAATGTCGTCGACCACGACAATCCCGCCCTGGTTGCCGAAGAATTTCGTCTCGAGAAAGGATAGGAGCGAGCCGAGTGCCTGCACTTGTACATTCGAATCAAAATCAATCAACGATGCGAGCGCATGATAATTTGAGACCTGATATGAAGCAACATGGCTGTGTTCATTTTCCATAGGAAATTGTCGTCCCGAGTCCTCGTGATGTTTACGACGGCGACGACTCATGATTGAGTTTACCTGCATCCGTAAAATCGTCGCGCGACAACGTTTTCTTTCGAAACACGACGATTTCATAATTTTGTAGGGAGTTGTTGTCGATCCTCTGGTAATTTGAATGTTCATTTCGCCACTGTCTTCGTTTTCCTCATTGGGACTGTCTTCCATGATTACGTTGTTGTGTGGTGTCGTCAATATTTCCAACAAGTTTGCGCTGCTAGCAATTTTGTTCGAAAGAAGCAAAAGATTCGGTTGAATCATTGTTAAGATCCGCTCTACAATTTGTTGCGTATCGTAACCATTTGCCCGGCTATCCTCAAGGACGATAGTGTTGCTTTCTTCCAAAAAAGCAGCAAACCCAATGCGTGGTCCGTCTTCCACTACAGACATGCAAATCAAACGCTCTTCGGCTACCGTATCGTTATTGTCTGTCATTGTTTTAAATTGTTAATAGAGTCTGAATGTTATAAATCAGATCGCGTAATATCTTTGCTGTTTTGTTGTTTTCAAACGAGGCGGCGGACGAAGCGGTGTTGCTTCGAACTTCGAAAGCACTTTGCGCAATCCCGCCGTTTTAGCTTCAATCGTACCGGCACTCATAATTAGGAAGAGATGACGATCTTGTCTTGTCACACGGTACCCAGCCATGCAACGGACTTTCACGCCTTTTTCTGTTCTTCCTCCAATGATTTCCTTTTTCTCCTTTGCCAATACTCGAACGTCGGCATGATCGCTCTCTGACTTGAATCTTGAACAAAAAAGAATTTGTGTTGTTTGAAAAGCCATCATGAAGAGATCAACTCCCGCCACTGAACGATTTAGAGCAGTAGGAGAACGCACACCCTCTACAACGGTCACTCCACGGAAAGCACAAAGTCAAACGAGCAGGCGAGGTGCTTTATTTCCAGAGCTGCAGCAATCACTCCGCGAAAGATTTTGCACAGCAGCAGCATTACGGAGAGACTTTTCAAGACTCGCATCGTGTTTTTAATACGACATGGTCAATCGAAAGGACAGGTTGCCTCAGAGCACGACCGACGCTTCGATGAAAGTTTGTCGGATTGCGGACTCACCGATGTTGGAAAACAACAAGCAGCAAATATTGCCAATCTTCTGGGCACGCCGAAAATTGACTTAAGAATATGCAGTCCTCTGACTAGAGCTCTTCAAACCGCGCTTATAGCTTTTCCAGAGAACAACAAAATTGTGTGCAACTATGATTTACGAGAAGTGGGCAGTATGATCCCCGAGAACCTGCCTCGAAAGGTACCCGAAGTGCAAGCGGATCTCGAAAAGTGGGGCTTGGACGTTTCCAAAGTGGATTTTGAAACACAAAACCAGATCAGTGGCCAAATCGCCACGAAACCCCGCCCAAAGTTGTACGACGTGACCGAATACGTGATGTTTTCGTTCGACTCGCAGAAAAGCTTCCGCCCGAAGTAGAAAATATCGCAGTTATTTGCCACTACCATGTGATTCGAACGGCCTTGTCAGATCCTTTTGATGCGAAACAGTCGCGTGACATTCAGAAAATATCCAGCCCAAGAATGCCGAGCCCATTCGATGTATTCTGCAAGCGGACGGAAGATTACAACTACCTTCCGATGATCAATTTGAGGCGAAGGAATCTAGTATATAGCAAGTTAAACGTTGTAGTTCATTCAATTGTTGGTTAGAAGCAAACTCGGCCAGAAACAAAAGTCTTACGCGTCGTACTAATTTACTATGGGACACGCATCGGCACAAGTTCATGCACGTCTGGCTGCCTTCTGTCTTCTGTTGTACGCACCGTCTGTAGCGCAATTTTGGTATATACCCTTATTGTATAAAATAACGCCTCATAACGGATATTAGACAGAGGTGATGAGTGATGATGGGTGATGGAAACGTTTCACATCATCGGCTTGACACGGGCTTGATTGATTTTCTAAAACGAACATTGAGGGCGAACATTTCTCGGTACGAAGCTGACAAGTTCTTGATAATCCAAGCTTTATGTTCTTGTATCAATAGCTTTTGATATTCCTTCTATCTTGTCATATTCACAACAACTGACTTTAGTCCGCCTTCCTGTTAATTTTCGTTCATTGATTGTTTTCGCGAGGACGATGAAGTCCGTATCGCTAATATTCCCATTGATGTCTCTTGGTTCGGCATGGGTACATCTCTCCACAACAAAGCGCGTGAGCAGTCGCCACCTGTCATCAGTGACACCATGGGATGCTCTCCATTTTCGCAATCGCGACTATCATGACGACCATGTGACCCACGAACCTGTAAATTTGCAAGAACTGACAAAGCCATCAAAGGAGATCACGACTGACAAGAAGAAAGGCGGCGCTAATCTTCCCATGATACAAAGACTGTGTAGCTCGCAGCTGATGCTACTCTGTGCAACAACAGCCATTACTCTGCTTGGAACCAAAGGTAATTTGGCGCAGGCTGTCACATGGTCCGACGCAAACACGGATAGTTTCGTAGTGGAAGTCCTTGTTGGCGTGTTGGCAGCTTTTCCGATGATTGGAATCGGTCAAGTGATTGAGAACTCTTCCCGCCGCGACGCTCAGTATGTCAACTTTTCAACGACAAACATGGCAATCACGCTCTTTGGACGACGACACACGTCAAGCCAACCAAAAGAGGTGACAACAAGCACGTCCTCGGTTCTGGCAATGAGTCTGGGCCTTGTTCTCGTGACATCTATTGCCGAAGAAGTGGTATTCCGAGGTTACGTTCCGACACTCATCAGCCACTTTAGCCATTCTCTCCTGTGGCACTTCTTGCGCAAGGAATGTTGTTCGGTCTAGGCCATGCTCATCCGCACAGTCGCCCAGAGGAAAACCGATTCGTCGTCGGGTTGCAAACTGCGAATGGTCTCATACACGGAATGGTATGCGCCGCTACAGGAAGCTTGATTCCGTGTATCGTCAGCCACTGCCTATATGATTGGCATATTCTCACATCTACTTGGCATCATGTCAATAATCAAATGGATTGGACAGAAGAGATGACGACAGGTCGAAAAGACGAAAGGGAGATCTTTTCAGATCGGCTTTCCGAGGAAACTCGCGCATTTCTGCAACGATTCTACTACGCATTTGATAGCCAGCACGTCAAATCGTTATCCATGGCAGACGTGCAAAGAGCAATCGCGTATGCCTTTTCTCAAGACAAATCCACGCCAGATCCATCTACAGTCGCATCTGTTTTCGACGAACTTTCAAATTCGGATGGACGCTTGAACTTTCCCTCTTTTGTACAGCTACTTTTCACACTTCGCTCACAGATCAAGCGACAACCCGCTTAGGGTATCACCAGGTTTATAGAACCTTCGCTACGCTATCTATGTTACCTTTATTAACGCAATGACAGACTCTTGAAACTAATCGCATTGTATTCTTTATCCTTTGTAAGCTAAAAAAACCTTTCGAAGAATAAATCATCAACAATATAGTCTCCCGCGGTTTAGATTATTTCAGACCAGATGGCCTAGAATGGGATCAAGCAGCAATTGCCTGTGCGACATCTAGACGGGAATGGGAACTTGGTATAAGTGCAATTAGTACGCCTCGTGCCACGCGATTGAATGTGAATGGGAAATTGAAAGGGGCAAGATGCTCGAACCCTCTCGAGGTATGGGATCTCTCATAAAATCAGGCATCCCCGCTTCCTATCATCGTCAAAAGCATAATGTAAGCCGTTGAAAGAAGTTGCGGATTCGATTTCCATTTACTGTTAATTCTCACAGTATGCCTTTGTTTCTCTTCCTCTCAAAGACTACCGTACCATGTTACCCGCTCTACTCGTTGCTGTTCAATGGACTGGCTCTTTTGTTGTTGCATCTGGATGCTGGGCTATAGTCATTAAAGCAGTTGACGTTGTGATTGACAAAGCTTCCTCCTCAGGTACTAACGACATTGAACCATCGAGTAAACATGTTTGATTCAGTGCAAACCAATTTTGTCGAGACGCTGTTTTCGAAAAAAAAACAAGCTTTGAGATCATCTTCTTTCTGCGTCCTTTATTTTCCTCTCTTTGATTAAATCTCCTTGTATAATAGTCATCAGACTTTATTCATTCATTCATTCATATATGCACCCCGAACTAATAGACGACAAGAACCGCAATCCATTGTCTCGTGTCTGTAGAGCCACTTCCACAAGCGGTCGCTCCAAAACAAACGCCAAGAAAGCAACCGCTCCTGCGGTACCAGCTGCTACATCAACATCTCGAGAAACATCCGATTCGGCCAGCAACCGATCGTACGGCACTTGCGAGACGGCAAGTCGCGTTTGCCGTTTCGCCTTTTCCGACGTGCACATGGCGGAATTGACCACGTGCGAGAACCCAAAATAGAGCAATGGCGCGTCTAGGTGCATTGTTTGTTCCCACTGCAACAATTGCTGCACTTGATGCGCTGTACCGGAAAAGGAATGCAAGGCGATAGCGGGCGGTACATTTTGGGAGTCAATACTTGTCGAAACAAATCCAGCAAAACTCCTTGTTGTTGTACACAATGAATCGATACCAGGCGTTGATATTGGACCGCCAGTTGCACTTGCTGCTCGCAGACGTGTCGTTGTAGCTGCAAAGCTTGCGTTTTCCCGCCGGGATGCGTCCGCACAAATCGGGCCATTTTGCACAAACCAATCTCTCCCACCATGCAACCGGGATGCTGCTGCAAGAGCAATTCCATGTCGGACAACCAGGTCGAATTGAGTTCTACTGTGTCTTCGCGCAACAGCAATTCACTCAAATACCACGGATGCACTCCAATGGCGGCGCGGCGGTGTGGGTATTGCGCAGCATAGTTCAAACAATCCGACCAATCGGACGGAGCTACTGCGCATGTCAGGGATATAATGTTATTGTTACTATCATCGGCGTTGTTGGAATACTCATTCGTGCCTTCGTTTTCTTCTTCCTTTCGTCGCAAATGGGCGTGTCCGTGTGTATCGACCAGCGGTGATGAAGCAAGAAGCTCGAGACTTTGCAGGGGCGACAGTTGCGTGGTTTTTGATGATGATTCGTCGTCTACTTGTTCCGTCGTTCGTTCCGAAGGAGGCAAAAACAAATCCTTCGTGCTAAAAGCACAACATGGGCAAGTCATGCCGAAATATCATTGGAGGAAATCGCCATGGTGACGGTGATGCTGCTCGGTGTTGGAGATATTGATATTATACGACTCCCGGATGGACACGATCACGCTAAGAATGAAACGGAGTATGATGACGTCGGTGGAAGAGATGACAGCGACGCTCGCAGCCAAGCAAAAGCCGGACGAGTAACGTGAGCGGATCGCGTGGCTGGCAATCGTTCTCGCGAGGGGCAGCCGGATCAATGAACGCATTGATTCGAATGAACCCTGTTTAATTGATAAGATAGTATTTGAATTGATTTGTGACCTTCTCGATTAATCCTTTCTAGCTCTGTTGATCAGCTAAACGCATCGTGACGCTAAACGCCGATCGGTCGCTGTGAGACACGTTTGAATCCAACGCTCGGCGGGGGGGCGAAACCTCGGGGAAAAAGTCCGCCTTTTCGCTTAACCATAACGCTAAGCGTTGCCGTTAATTCTTCACGCCCACCGAAACTTGAAACGACGGCAACCCATCGGAAGAAATACATTATATTATTATAACTTCTTTTCCATTCATTCTCTCTTTGTCTTTACAAGAATATAAACAAATAAATAGATCTATTAATGACGGAGGCTTCGAGATCGACACCGTGGACGCACGTTCAATTCGAAACGAGCATCGTAAGTACATCTGTCGTTGTGGGTGTTTCCATAGAGGACGTTATCGTTATTCCTCGTCGACAATCCAACTCAGCTCACACTACCATATAAAAGGGAACCTTGGTGATTGAATTGTACTACAAACACGCACCACGCACTTGTAACAATTTAGCCGCATTGGCCGATTCGGGGTATTACAATAACACCATCTTTCATCGCGTCATTCGCGATTTCATGGTGCAAGGGGTGACCCGACGGGGACGGGTCGCGGCGGGGAGTCCGTGTACGGGGCAAATTTGCCGACGAAATCACTCCCACACTCAAACACACGGGCGCGGGCGTCGTATCCATGGCCAATGCGGGTCCCAATACGAATGGCTCGCAGTTCTTTGTCACACTCAAGCCGACTCCGTTTCTCGATGGGAAGCATGCGGTATTTGGGAGAATCTATTCGGGAATGGGTGTCGTGCAGCGCATGGGAATGGTGGCGACGGATGAGCAAGATCGGCCCAAAGAGCCGATTGTGATTCATCGGGCTAGTGCGTTTCGGGGGGCGCCGGAATTGCAGCGGGGAGAGGAATTGGTGACTGTAGGGCAATGAAAGCCTAATGAGAAAAGGAAGCTAAGGAAGAACTGGTTTCGAGGATGCTTCACTTTGTTGTTCCATGTCTTGGCCTCTTTCGAAAATCAAAACTAGAACAGCTGTAGCAAGGCATTCACTCACTATATTCCTTTAACATTATCAACAAAGGTAGTAAGACTCTCAGCAAATATCGTCCTCGTGATTATTTCCCATATTTGTCGAGGAGGGTAACGCTTCAATGGCAATTGCACCTAGTGAAGTATCATTATCAAGGTTAGTGTTCGTGGTGGACGTTCATGACTCATGACTCATGACCAAACGACACTCCGGACTCATTACGTCCGGGTTCGTTTTTCTAGAAATACAGAGCGATGCAAAAAGGAAAATGTCTTTTCTGCCAACGAGCCATTTATGTTTCATTAAAATGCAAGTAAGCTATTTCTCAATAGGAAATCAGATATTGCGCCTCTCCTAAATGAAACACATGCTGAGCAGCAATGTTTCGTGGAAGACGGTGGTCTTTTGGACCATTGTCACCAATTTGTGGATGACCTTGTTGTGCCGCATGCACCGTTCTCTCAATGAAAGCAGTCAAACGGAATTCATGACAGCTGTCATTCCAGAATATTCATTGGCGTACGAACAATCGTACGGATTCTTTGATGACATTCGCAATGAAGACTGGAAAGAATATTATCAAAACCGCGCCAAGCAGGCAAGACACTATCGAGTACTCGACGATCGACTCAAAGGCATTAAATTTCCAGCGCAATGGAATTTCTTCAATTGGGATCCCTACTTTGTGTGTCCGCACAAACGGAAGATAGGTGGACTCGGTGGGGGGCCAAGTGGACCTGTGATGCCGAGCGGCTCGTTCGAATTGCTAACGAACGACCGGACAAGTCGTGGTACGTGAACTCGTTTGGTATTTCTATATTGTGAGTCTGTCTTTCTCTAACAATAGTCGATATGATTATAAGCTTGATCTACTCCATTGGATCACGAGGAAATTATCTGTGGGAATTGGGTCTGGTCGATGTGGGGCGGCCCCATTGTGAAATTCACGTGTTTGATTTTGGGGATTTCGAGCGAAATGACATGGAGGACAAGAATATACACTATCATCAATGGGGCATGGGAAGTAGTTACTCGACCAAGTACAGGCAACGAGCGATTGTGCGGGGCAGACATTTTATCGTTTCAAGAAATACGCCGCCGTTTAGGGCATGAGGATCGAACCATTGACATGTTTAAAATCGATTGTGAAGGATGTGAATGGTAAGAGCTCAAGTTCGTCGATGTCTTTGACTGTTGGGACAGACTAACTTGAGTATTGTTTTACTTTTAGGCACAATTACAAAGACTGGGTAGATGCGGATATTCGACAAGTTTTGATTGAAACACATGATCTCCCTTTACCGAATACAGAAAAGGACACCACGTTTGGCCTCTTTCCGGCCATGGAAGTGACTGATTTCTTCGACTCGTTGAAAGAGAACGGGTTTGCCTTGTTTTCAAAGGAAGTGAATAGTCAACGAGGATTCGGCCGCTCGGTCGAGTGGTCTTTATCAAACTCCGGCGGGAATTTTTTGCGTGAATCACATGAATATAAATGGTCGAATAAATATTACCTCCGTGAAATAAGCTAGACGTTTTGTCATGTGTGTGTATCTTATCGTCCGGTGGTCTTCGTAAAAGCACCTGCGAAATTCTCACGAGTCAGCTGTGAGTCACGAGGCAATAATCGATAACACTTTGGTTGGTTGGGTCGTTGCTCTTTCTATCTCAGTGAAGCAAAGTAGGTAGATATGAAACGGAAACACGGAAACACGTGATGTGTTCGTAGTTGGGGAATGGACGCTCGGGATCCGTGAAGAGGACCTTTGACCTGGGACTTAAACCATCCTTGACGTACAGTACAAACTCTTAAATAAATAGAAAATATCAGTTCTTTAACCCTCTTTCAAATTGTTAACCCTCACTTTATCCCACAGTATATATTTTATCACTGTAAAACAGATATCAGAACCGGAATTTGGTTCAATATCATTGTACAGTTCCGTAAACAGTCTCGTGAACGTTTCGGACTGCGGGGCTTAAGAATTATTGACTGGAACTTGATGTAAGAATGAAAAATGACAGAGATCTAGTACACTCAAAAAGGGTATTCAAATCGAAGCATGCTGTTGGAAGAGGCCCTTCGCAGTTGATTAGCGAGCATCGCGTTTGTCGAAATACCACTGTACACTCCAGTCCAGACTTGCAGCAGGTGGTGACTTCTGGATGGCATCAACGAACTGCGATCTGCGATGTTCGGACCGAAGTTCACGCACGTGTCTGTCTCGTAGGTTTATCGATCGATCGATCGGTCGACAATTTTATTCGTTCTTATTAGCTCTTCGCTTTGTGCACAATCAATCAATCAATCCTTCCATGATGAATCCTTCGCAAGTACCCTTTAATACCATGACATCGCATGTTCATTGGAATGATGAAGCTGCAAGTAATAATAGGCATGAACGAGTCGAGAGCGCTCGGTTCGGTCGCAGCAGCCTTTGTCAGAAGAATGATGCGAAACTCAACAACAACAATGCCGATAAGAAAGGAGGACAGCGACAAGATTTGCGAACAAAGATCAACAAAGCCGTACAAATTGAGCTTGCTTATTTAGATAAAGCCATTGAAGTCGGCAAGAAACGCAAAATGATGGTGCGCGTGCTGAATGAAACAGCAGCGCAACAAGACAAGGAATCAACAACAAGGCCATCCGGGAAACCGTGCTGCCTTTGATTCAACAACAAAGGATTACTGAAAAGATCGCGTACGCTACAAAATTGGAAAAGGCGTACTTTCACAAGGCTCGGCAAGTTCATGACAAACGATACCGATGGACCAAGTTGTATGAATTGTCGTCTCAAAGTACTAGTGATGGCAAAGGCGATCATGTACAATCACAACTGCCTCCTCTCATGTCGAGCTTGTACTCTGTAGAAGAGAAGCTTTCTTCGACATGATGATCAACTTTTGTTTCGATGCACTCGACATCATTTTTGACTAACTAACTATAATCACACCTTACATCAATTTGCACTAATGTTTATAATTACATCCCTTAGGTTACCTGATTTTGATAGGTAGCGTGCGTAGCAATTCATTGATTTATGTTATTACTTTGTCCTTACACAGGATTCGAATACTGCAGTGTGATGGAGGTCACCAAATAGGCTACATAGAGTGCCAACGCCGAAAAGCCATACGATGCGTCAATGCGGCCTTGGACACCGAACCCAAGGCCCACGGAAAGAATGAGGACCCCGTTCAAGGCAATGAACAAAAGGCCCGACACGATGGAAGGGGAAAGGTGAACCGCTGTCTCGGCGTTTCCCGTAATGGCGGAGAGCGACCCAAAGCCGAGGCCGAGACCGATCAGAATGTTGAAAACGGGTCCAGCAAAGCAAGCAGTCATGGCCATATTTCCCAGGCCTTTCCGAGCCATGGTGACATTGGCGCTGAGATCTCCCATACTGTTACCCCATGCGAGAATCGTTAGACCAATGATGGGACCTGGTATTCGAAGAATGATGCCTAAAAAGTTGAGCAA
Source organism: Fistulifera pelliculosa (assembly GCA_026008555.1). Classification (NCBI taxonomy): domain Eukaryota; phylum Bacillariophyta; class Bacillariophyceae; order Naviculales; family Stauroneidaceae; genus Fistulifera; species Fistulifera pelliculosa. The sequence goes on from BROJ01000475.1 coordinate 268,652, forward strand.
GGATACGAGCGCGTCGGCGATTGTATCGATCCAGGTCGCCGCAATGATGAATCCATACAAGGCAATGGGAGTTGCAATCGGTAAAGATACTTCGCCTTCTCCACCGGGAGCAAAGCGTAGAATGCACATTGACGCAGCGATCATTGCGGTCCATCCCAAAAGAAAATACACCCAACCCAAATTCGAAAACACATTGTAGCCATGGCTACTCCACAAGTAGTGCATGAACCATACCGGAGATAGGACCATGGAAAGCGCTACGAGCGCGCGAACATAATGACCCTCGCAGGGGATCGGAATGGTGACTTTTCGGAGAAACGTAAAAGGAAATTCGCAAAGTAGCAAGAATTGCGAAAAGAGATCCACGTCGTCATTCCAGAATATATCATTCCAAACGGAACCAAAGTGATCCAGCAATTCCTTTCGACCGTCTTTCAAAGATGCATCCCAGCTTCCTGCTGGTGTACCCGGACTTCCCGACTCGACGCACGCGTGATCGACGTTTAACATGCTGTAATTGGAATGATCCGCGTCGTGACCATCTCCGCCGCGTAAGATACCATGAGATCCGTGCAGAACCACGGGTCTCTCTTCCACCAAGTCGTCTGATTCGACTGCCCATCCACTCTGAGACCCTTCGGTATTATCATAATTGCTCAACGCTGTAATGGCAATCGCCCACGGCGTCCTTGTCACGTCTGCTGATAAATCTTCACTTTGCCGTTCTGCCAAAGTCGCTTCGTGCATTTGTTGCGCTTCCATTTGACGCCGACGTTCGCGTTCCTGAGCTGCAATGGCAAGTCGGGGAATGACAACGGCACGGTGATATATATCCGCTGCTAGAACCAGCAGCACAAAGCACAAATATAAACTGATAAAGATTGTCATGGTTTCCGGTCCAACCTTGCCTTTGCTCAGCTGATACCATACCACGAGTACGGTGATGCACAACATGGTGACATCACGAACCAGTGCACCTCGACAAGGAACACCATGAGCCGCCAATACAACGACAGCACTGATCAGACCCGAGATGAACATGGCAGCGCCGGTCAAGGCGCCCAACGATAGTTCGTAGCCCTTTTCTGGATCACTTTTAATAGCTGATATTGTAGCCGAAACATCCGCAGCACCGTTTCCCAACGCAAGTAACGTAACTCCCGCAAACCGAGGCGGCAGTCCGAGCTTGATGGAAAACATTTCAAGTGCCGGCGAAAAGAAATCCTCCGCCGAGCTTCCCAGCATGCGAAAGAGTAATACCATCCACAACAAAATGACGGGTGATATCATCCACGCCAGAAATGTAGTAGAAAATCGGTTCGAGCAAAATAAAAGGGTGCCCAGATTCCGCTGCCTCCATTGCATGTGCGAGCGAAATGACATTGTTGTTCGCCGGGGTCGGGTGTCTTTTCATAGAGATAATGACACGAAAAGACGAGTAGTCGTTGTTATTACCATTGTCGCCTCCGTCGTCTAACCAGCGATGAGAATTGTTTGAATATCCTAGTTTGGGATAATCAATTTGTGATAACAGAACAAAGAAAGAGATTGTAACGGCAGTCAGAGTGAGACCGAATTTCGTCGCGTAGGCACAATCCTTTTCTTGCAAGGCGGATTGTGCTGCCGCAAATTGCTTTCCTCTACTTCCATGGTATTGTGTGAGTTTTGAACTGCAAAATTGAATAGAGATAAAACAGTTGGATTGAAAATTGGGAATCAAATAAGCGAATAATAACAAGACATCAACAGTCCTTATTGCAGGTGAACAGCACGAACATGTTCGCTCTCGTTGAAAAATCAACGACAGTACCGCAACGGCTATAACTAGTTCTGTAGTTAACAATATACGGTACTCAGGAGCAGAACACGTTTCTGGTGTCTATAATCTATGATGTTGAAAGTTGTGCCATTTCCGAGTTATGTTTACCGATTCTTTGGATGCATGATTGATACAAATTCGACTGGCAGGAAAACAATCAACGCTTGAAGAAGTTCTGCGGAAGAAATGATGGCAGATCATCGTCACGAGTCTTTTCAAGCTCGTGATGACACGTCCTCAGGGCGAACCTCATGAGAGCTAACCGCTTCTCCTGTTTACTGAGCGAGGTTTCATTTTCGTAACCTCCAAAAGAAATTTCTCTCGCTCGGAGGTCGCTGAACCTTGCTCGCTGCTTGTTGTTGACGTCGCTGTCGAAAAAATCTCTCAGCAGCTCGGCCGATTCCTCGGCTAAAACGCCACTAATAACAGTAGACACATTATGAAAGGGATGAGAATGATTCAACAATTGCTGATGCGTCACAATTGCACCCAGTCGGAGATCGGGTGCACCATATACAATTGTGTCCACGCGGAACGCAAGGGCGGCTGATAGGCACATGGCACATGGTTCCAGAGTGGAATACAATGTGCAGTTGAGCAATCTCCAGTTCTTTTGATGCGATGCGGCGCGGCGGAGTGAAATGAGTTCGGCGTGTGCCGATGCATCCGACCACATTTCCACTTGGTTGGCGCCTGCCGAAAGGATTCGAAAGACTTGAGCATCGTCATGATGTGATATTGTCTCGTTTCTTACGATAAGTGCCCCGATAGGAACTTCTCCTTTTGACCCACTCGTCGAGCTTGTTCGATCGCCTTTGTCATAAAATACTCGTGAACGACCTCGTCAGCTGAACCCTGAGGAAATCGGGTTGCCCTTTGAAAAATCCATGCCCTTGCAGCCGAAAGGAAGACGATACATATGCATGCACGGTAACTTCCCATGTGCTGTTAATTGCTTGAATTGATGGTAATAGACAAACAACCAGGAGGTTGTGGGGTTGTTTCATTCCTTTTGTTTTGGTGGTCGGCAGAGATCGACGCCATGTTGCGTTTTTTATGGTGAGTCTGAGTCACGAATGGTGAATGTAACAAGACTCAGAACCAAGGCAATCGTGCGTTATGCTTCACGCGAGTAGAACAGTGTAGACAAGACTGGAATTTTTCTCTATAATCTATAATCTGTAGTGTAGTATGTGCTCTCAGTCTTGGTTTGGAGGATTCACAGAGAACGGTACTGAATAGGTTTTAGACTTATAGAAAGGCAAAGGTACATAGGCAACACCGAAGTCCTCGCGTTAACATGGAGGCAGCGCGCGGTATTTTTACTTTTACAACCTTGCGGAACTTTGCAAACGACCGTTTTTACTTATTGCAAGGTATCTCCGATATCCAAGCTGGTCAATCCTTCTTTATTACAATTACCATTCTAATATCTCTCTTCGGCCTTTCAAAGGAGCACGTAGTCTAGAATCGCGCACCAAAAGCGAGCATCCCAAGTGATTCGCTATAAAACCCAACATGTCACCGGAAACGAGCGAAAGCCCTCCGAGGAGCACGTCAATGATGAAGTGACCGTATTCCATAGCAATCCATCCAGTCCTCCCAAAACATGTGCAATCAAAGTTTCTGCAACTAGTGTTTGTAAAGCTGTCGACGAAAATTTGCACAAGTCTGCGCAACTGGCGAAACGGGGAGCTCATAAAACGGCCAAAGTCACAAAAGCAAGCATCCGGCACAGCGTGAGTGCAGGCAGGGCTCTCTGTTTGCGACATCCACGAATATTTTCGATCCTTTACGGTGTGCTGCTTCCCTTGTGGCTCATTATATTTGTCAGTCTCGGGTTTGGATACTTTCTTTCTTTAGTAGAAGCGCCCAACGAAGGTAAGAAGCAATTATCTGCCTCTTGAGATTGTGGTCTTATTCTTCCTGCGCCGAACTCATCCGAATGCGATTTCTCCTGCTGTTCATAGTAAGGGCAAACGACTCGTATCTTGCTGCTCGTGATGAAGTCCGGATGATCTCTTGGTTAGCTTCAAATTACACGCGATCGCTTCCCTTGCTCTGTTTTGATCAGTACATGCGAATCAAGGCGAATCTAACACAAGATACCGATGCGAATATTCAAGCCTCTATTTCCGACGCCTTTGACACGCAAACCACTTTTTCCCATAGAGCACGTCAATTCACTTTTAATGAGACTGAAATCGGTTCTACGGAACTGAACAGTTTCATGAGTAGATGTGGAAGGATCTCTAGTCCGACGACTGAACAGCTGATCAAGCGCGCTTTAAGTGTGTCTCGGGAGCTTGATGGAAAGTTGAGTTTCAACTGGATGCGCTGCTATGAAGGTGCATCCGGGGTATCTTCGAGGACAATCAAAGTTGGTAAAGAACGTCGAGTTGCTCACAGACTTCAAGACGTGCGATATGCTGCACAACACGATTTTATGTGCAGCAATGGGAAAAAGATCGACAGGAGAAATTTGAGCTGCTTGTGGAAACATACTTGAAGGAAGAAAATATTACATTGGAAATGGCTCAAAGTCGAGCTATGTGGGAGACGGCAACAATGGCGACAGGGGTGACGCTTGCGGTTTCAATTCAGCCGCATCGGCATTCTTTTCTTCACGATTATGACAACGTGAGTATCCAGTTGTACTATCATTTCAATTGCTTGAAAAGGCCGCTCACATTTCTATTTTATAATTGCTTTAGTGTCGGCTATGGGAACCAAACTCCGTCTACTGACGTTGGCCGGGCGCTTGTCATTTCATTTGGCTTTATAGGTATTCTTATGTTCGGTTTGATACTGGCCCGAGCTGGAAAAGTAATGTCTGCTATCCTGGATGACTTCCTTGGGAGGATCCATCCCGCCTTTATCACAAGGCCGTGGGTGTCATTCCTGTTTTGGGCTGGAGCGTATTGGGGATGGATGGTTGCCCAAGCAGAATTTTACATGCGCTGGAAGGAAGGACGTCTCGACGAGCCGTTTGATTACGAGGATGCATTTTGGTTCGCGTTTCTTACGAGTACCACAGTTGGTTTAGGAGATTTCTATGTTGACCCCGAAGTCATCATTGTCTCTGATCTACTGTGGATTCCAGCAGTGATTTTGGTCGGTTTTCTTTTCTTTTCCGCCTTTTGACGAAGATGATCGATGTGATAAACATGATTCGTCCGCAAGGAGAAAGAAAGGACTTGATAGATGAGATGCTCGACCAGCTTATATCCGAAGAGAATCCCAAGGGTGAACCGACGTTCACCGAAAGCGACATCAGTACAGACTCTCCGAGAAACGACGAATCGGAAAGTGATTCTGTCCAGCAAAACAGCTCGCAGCAAGACCTTGATGACATTGATGAAGTAGCTATACAGAAAGACGCCGAGACTCCATGAAGGAGTGGAATGATCCATGCATCTGTCCTCTCTGCCTTTAACAGTAGTAAAATTTGCTTCTACTTCTAAGCTCGGATCAGTCTCGTAAGCCAAATGCCATCTAAAAATTTCAATCGTTGCAAAACTGAATATCGATGCCCGTCTTCATTAGCGGTCTAGTGTCTGTTCGTTTTGAGACGAAATGGCTTTCTGTTCTTCCGTTTGAGCTATGCTATGGTGTGAGTGCTAAACCGAAAGGTCCCTCTAAAGCAGCTGCTTCTCCCCACGCGAAGTGACCTTTCTGGTTCGGGTGGAAAACAGAATATATTGGCAGTTCGAATTCAGCGATCCATCGGTCTTCATTTCTGCTGTGCTTCCTCGGATCCGCTTCATGATTGGCAAAGAGATCCATCGTCTTATCGTACAACGTCAGGAAATCGACGCCTATTTCGTCATTCAACTCTGCCACTGCCAAGCTGTATGCGTTATTTCCTTCAATTGTAAAGTTCCGAACAAGTCTCGGACCATCAATTGATACGTCGGAGCGAGGATCGTTCCAAATACGTTGGTAGTCTTGCACGAGATGCGGATACTGAAACAAAACGATTTTTCCGCTTTCGCCCATCTTGTACCATATTTCCACCAAAGCCTCTTTAATGGTATTCGTGTAGTTGGCTTGGTTTTCCGTGCCTCCTTCAACACTTCCAAGCAGTTCTGAGTCTCTTTGATCGAGACTCCCAAAATGCAGTTCGATAGAATGTCCGCGAAACGGGCATCATTCCCTCCGATTGTCATTAAAACCAAATCAGTTGATGTGTCAACATGGATGATTTGCGGCTTGACAAATTTGTTGCATTTCAATTTGAACCGAGTTCTGTTATAGAACACTTCGTCCGTATTTCGTTTTCTCTGAAAGGACAGAGTCCTCGTGTTTGACTGATGAGATTGTCGTTTAGCAGATCATGCGATTTGGCGCCCGAACAAGCACCATTGATGTAAGTCACATTGTAGTTTTGAGCTCTCAAGCGATCGGCATATTGACCTCCCAGCCAAGGGAACTCCGATAACATTCGGGAACTGCTGTATCGTATTCCTTTCTGTCGACGGCTCCCACGCCCGATGAATAAGAATCACCCAAGTGAACAATTTTCAAGTCAATGGAAGCGAGGGTGAAATAGACAAGGAGTGATGCGCTGAGCAGTCCTAGTCGACTGACTTTCATCACTGTCTTGTGCGTCAGAAAATGCAGTTGGAAAGAGATCATGGTATTTTGAAATCAATGGGGTGTTTGTTTCTGGGTTGTGAGAGAAATCTCCAATCGGCAACAAGAATACGTTTGCGTTTGCGGCCCTATTGGTTTTCGCTTCCGCCCCTGCAGAATTCTTTTTACATTATGCGCCCTTGCGGCACTTCTTGTCTATTATGCGAACGTGTTCCACGTTTTGGTCCGACCTTCTCCCGAACCGGATGCCATTATTTCTTCCACCCTTCATTGTTCGTTGTTCATTCCATGATCGGCATCGGCCAACAAAACCAATAAATAATAAGAATAATATCAATCACAACATGGTAATGAAGAGGAAGAACAAGAAACAATTAGCTGTGAAAAGGACGATCCTATACCGTTTCCTCACGATGGTTGCATCTTTCATGCTCTTCATCATCAGGGCGGAATCGCGACGACCTCGGTGCAACAAGCCGTCGAATGGTTGCAACAACCAGAGTCTGCTTCTCGCTCCGTTCAACTGATACATGTGCTGAAAAATGCGACTTCTGTCAAAGAACAGCTGCAAGCTTTAAATGTCTTCAAAAGTTGGATGCTGCAACAGGGCGAGAATGTAGAGGCATCATTTTATCGACTCTTGTTGGAATGGATGGTGTCGTCGGGAACGCCTCTGCCCTTACGAAAGGCTTTGCAGTCTGTTCTATCGATTGTACCACCAGGAATGGAGAACGAGGCAGTCTATGAGTCCCTACTCGAGTCGGTTACATCCACAACTCCTTGTTGGAAGGATCCTCTGTCTGCCATTTCGGAAGCATTGATCTGGATGCCCGTCGCCAGGAAGTTCAAGTTCAAACACTGAACGCGCTTTTATGCAGAAAAATATGCAGCAAATCTACAAGAATCAACTCTTTTGGATCAGTCCTACATGAACCACGTTCACGATTCGCTGGTATTGGTCACGGTCGTCAAGATCATTTTGGAGAATTTGTCTCTGGACGATGATTTGGCCCAGCCTGTGGCGAAGGAATGGATACCTTTTCTCTTCCAATTACTCGGATGTCGTGCTTTGTTGACGGATCGTTTGCCGATTGTGAGTGTCGCGTACGCCCGAGCGATCGTTCTGCAGCGTGACGGTACCACCCACGATATTCTGGCGCGACCCGATGTGAAAGCGTTGTTACCTTTGCCGAAAGTTGTCTTTCTTCAAGGACTCGTAGCCGCTGTATTCTGGGAGGAACTGAAACCGCAATTGCCTGCTATCCTAAAACTGTTAGAATCAGCGGCTTTGCAATCGTCCGATCTACAGGTCAGAACCATGGCGCTCAAAACTCTTCGAACAGTCGTAAGCCGATGTGCCAGTCATGACTATAAAGTCCCCTGTGACTTGATGGAGGTTGTATTGGAGTCTTGGGAGAATCCTCCGTGTCGAAAGCTGGCTCAGGCCGTCTCGGCTCTTTTCAGTCCTTGATCAAGGTTCATCCGACGGAAGAATTACCAGCCCTTGCGGATCGCATCATGGAGCAGCCTCCGCACCGCAAGGGAAATACATAGCTTTAGAAACAATACTTCCTCTTGTCAGTACCACTGTATCCCCGACTCTTTTGAGTGATTTGTTGGTTGGAATAAGCAACCAGGGGCACAATCGTGGAGCGATCGCCAAATTATGGCAAACCTTACTGACTCGGGAAGCGAACTGGGTACCCAGCTTGGCGAACGCGCTTGTTGCCATTCAGCCCTTCTCGTCTCGGCAGCAGATTGCTGCCTTCTGTTTACCGCGTATCCAAGCTCTACAGGAGGGCCCTATTGACCTTTTGAAAGAGCTATCGACGTATAAATTTCAAAAGATCATCAGCGTGATGCAGATCGGCTGACACTGAATGATAGAGTCCTATGGGCGAAACTAGAAGTCGTCCGGCTTTGTTTAAGGCCCGATCCAGCGTTCAAGGTCCAGGTTGCTTCATCGATTTCAGTGGCTCATTTGAAGTGCGCCATCACACATATTTCTCCACAAATGCGGCTGGCTGCGCTTCATTCTCTGCATCATGTTATCGGTTGCCACAGCCTGCCAAGTGACGGCATCCATGCAGAGATGCAGATGATGATGTACATGCTTCCTTATGCTGTCAAGACGTCGGGCAAAGAATACGTTTCTTCTTTACTCGAATCTATCGTCTTGTTTATTGATCGACTCATGATATTCGAGCAAGGGACGGGGTTGTTTCCTTTAACGGAGTCATTTGTGGTAGACTTTCTTCTCGGTGATATGGTTCATTTTTGGGATATCCAGGTACCGTACAAGACAAAGAAATGTTCTTGTTGTCAATGCTGGAAAGCCTGCTCGTGTTTTCAGTGCGGGATATGCAGTTGTCCGGCTTGGACAAGAGACTAATCGCAAAGCGTGGCGCTGTTTGGACCCGAAGCCATAGCAATGCCGAAAGCGATTGTGTTTTGAAGCTTCAGAAGGCTCTTGTTGATACAGAGGTTTTGCTGCTCTAATTTCTATCTTGCACTCTCGATGGGACGGATCTCGGGCGAATGCGTACAAAGTGCTAACAAGCTTGGTATCCCTTGCCCAAAGTAGTGCAGGTCTTGGATTTCCTTTGGATTTAAGCGAGCCATCTGCCCGCGCCGCTCTTTTCGATCACGCTTTATATCTAGCTTCGTCTCCTCGTCAAAGGGAAGCGGATTCAGGCGCGCGATGCTGGCTATACTTTGTCAATCGATGCCGACCGATTCCGAAAAGCTCCGTTTTATGGCGGATATCATCAACCTTTAGAAGTAAGACTCGATGAAATGAAGAACGAACTTGACGCAATTGTCGCTAGCGAGCAGAGCGACGAACTTGGAAGTAGACTCCCTTATCGCATGGCATAATCCAGGCGTTGCGCCTTGTAGTCGAAAATGAAAGATCAATTGCTGACGACTGGGGCGCTGATAGAGACGTGCTTCTCGAACGTCTGGCAAGCATTCTAAGTAAGGGGATCCGGATATCTTTAGCCGTTGTGGCTGATATCAAGGCCGGTGAATCTCTTGAAGGCCTTGAGGACAATCTACTTTCAGGCGGGGTCTCGTCAACTCCTGATCAATCGGGCATAAAGGTCAATCCGGGCGCTCTCGGAGCCAATGGAATTTTTTCCTCAATCACAAGGGTCTCCCAAGAAGAGGGTCAGAGGCGCTTAGTATCGCAGAGGATCGTTATGGGATCGTGGCTTCTGACTAGGGAAGCTTGCTATGCAATTGCCGTTCTTTTCACTGTAACAGGATACAATGCTCCAGCCTCACTCCTTGATAGTTGCGCAACGCTCCTAATCAACACACTAACGTCATTAAAGCATGTCGGTGCAGCGTTCGCGGCGCATCAAGCCGTTGAATCGATAGCCCAGGTTTGCTTCAGGCGCTGTGACAAAACAATTGAGCAGCTTCCGGAGTTATGGGCGCATCGATTACTCCAAGAAACGAAATTGGACCGAGTTCGAGACTCGACGCTCAGAAGGAGCACTGGCTACGCACTTGGTAAGTCTTGAATTGTACGCCGTGTAGCTGCTCTGCAAAATTCATCCCTAATTCATCGTAACAGGCTTTTTGTCAATAATGCGGGCTGAAATATCTTCTGGATCCCATCTGCGACTATGCAGACACATTCGACATTTCCGACATCCTTCAGCTATCTCTGCCCACACCTGATAAACTGCTAGGATTCACTGAAACCCTTGGGCTGAATGGACCAGAGGAGATTTTTCTTATCTGGACATGCAGGAATGGCAATGCCAGACAAAGCACGAATTGAAGACACGAATACATGCGTTGAATGTACTCCGGATGATTATTCTGGATGCACCACTCGCTAAAGATATTTATCCTATTATTGGGGATGCCATAGGTAAGTCAAGAGAGAAACCCTAGAAAAGATTGTCGACTGCATCTTACAGCTCGATCTTCCTTCTGCGTACCTAGTTTCATCTGTTATAGGATATACCGACCTTGACTGGACAGTGCGAAATTCGTCAACAATGATTTTTCCCGCCATTATGTTGAGAGCAATTGGTAAGTTCCTTCGATCAACAAACTGGGCTTTTCTTTTTTTTCTCAACGGTGTGTCTCGAAAGACGCAGACAAGAACGCCAACTCAGAAACAGGGGTCGTAATGCAACTAGTCTGACTGAGTTGGTTCGAGCCTACCCTGTACTTCTGAAGTTTTTACTTGCGGTGCTGAAAGCTAGCATAGACGGAATCTTGAAAAGTGACAAAAGCATGTCACTTCCACCAGTCCTGCCTGTCCTACTATTGTTTGCTCGACTGCAGCCAGTTAGTCAGTGCGGTCCTGATGCTGTTTCTCTTGTCGAGCCGTTCCTTCCGCATATTTTACAAGCTCTAGAACACCCCGAGATTGCGATACGAAGCGCAGCTGCCAGGGCTCTCACCAACATTTCTTCTTTTGAATCCGAGACGCCTACGAACGTAGTAGAAATACTGACAAGTTTTCAAGGGATGATCAATGACTGCGTAGGTACCTTCGGGTCGACAAAAGGCTTCAATTGGAATAAGTTGCACGGTGTTTTGGAGGCAAGTTGCACTCTGATGAAAAAATCTGATAAAGAGATGGGTGCTGTGAAACAAATCATTGCTCCAAGCTCGCTATTCGATGCATCTTGGACTATTGACGAAATGCCTGTGATTCCTCCGACTTGTTTGTCAGTGGCAATAGACCTGCTCTCGGGACTGTTCCCGTTGTCTAGCAGCATACTGGATCGTTGCGATGAAGTGAAACGATGGGTTGAGTCACCCGCGAGCTCATTATCATCCGGTGCAGGGGAGCTGGGCCTGAAATTTGGCCGTGTAACTGCTTATCATCTGGCAGCAAGATTATGGGATGCGAAAACGTGGGATGATGCTGCAGGCCTGCTTCCAAAACTGAATTCTGCATTGACATGTCTATCTATTGACTTTCGTCTTTCAGCAGTCAAGGAATTCAAAAGGAATTTATGCAGGACTCGACAAAATAGTGGAAAGTTGCGAGCATGCAGTTTCGCTCGTACATTCTTTGGCTTTAATCCTTGCCAATAGCCTCTCTAAAGAGACACGAGATCCGGCCGCGTGTCACTACCCAACAATGCGGCGGTTATCGCGATGCCTCCTTGAGTGCCTAGATAGTGCTTCGCGACTAGGGATACTTGAAGGGATTCTCCCAATGATTCGAACGGACGCTGATATATTTTTCAAGGCTGTGCTTACCGAACACGTCGGAAATGATGCGATAACCCAAGCCTTTGGCAATGCTATCGAGCTTTATTCCTTTTTTCTGGGTTGCCAACTCGTCGCCCCATCATTTTGATTTTGAGCGGTTGCTAAAGCTGGGTTCTGATCCGAATGTTTACTGGCGCATCCGGCATTCAGCGGCTAGCGCCATGGCTCGAAGTAACCGTCCTATTTCCACCCTTTCAAGTGGTGACTCGCGGCAACTTGTTGATTTGTCGACGTGGATGGATTTGATTCAAGATTTCGATGAGGATGTGCGCTTCGCTGCTGCAAAGTTGCTCATGACATTGAAATTCCCGAAATTTCTCTTTCTAGACTGATCCAGGAGCCTACGTTTTCAACGACCACGATCATAAGGTTTCATTCGTCTTACAGTTATCTGAATCTATGTCTCGTAAGGTACTAGATACCTTCACAAATGTCGGAGTTGAGGATGCAGATCGAAAAATCTTTGAAGAAGAAGATCACAACTCCTACATGGAACGGTTCATACCGTTCCATCTAGCGGTTGCTACCTGCAACGGCATGAAGATATCGCTTTCTACCCACTGCAGATCAACGGCGGCAATACTCATAGAACGCTGCAGACAAGTATTATCGTGCTGGTTTGATCTAAACGATGCCAGTCACAGCCTTTTCTCTCAGCTTCTCGACAGCCTAGTACATTTCTTCCGCTTCACGCATTGTTGGTTGGTTGTACGCTTGCGATCAACAGCATGGAAGATACAGATATGGAACCGGAGCTCCGCAACCATGCGGGTGGTCTTTCTCGAAAGGCGTCAACACATCCCTGCATCCGAAAAGCATTGTCCACTCTTGCACTGGCGAAAACCGGCGACTGCTTCATTTTATCAGACAGCTGCGTGCTGTATCACACTCTGAATTTCAGCGAGATCGTTCATGAAAACTAGGTGGCCGAGGTGAACGAAATGTCGGTTTATCGCGGAGCAAACATTGAGGTTGCCCCTTTATCGTATTACAGTCTTCCGAGTCTTTTCCCATTCATAATAACAATGAATCTACTGACAGATCATCTCTAGCTAGCGACAGCTACTTATTTCGTTAATAATAATGTCCCCTTTTTAGACGGCTATGCGATCGACCTCACATACTACTCGGAGTTCAATGGCCCAGAGAGCTGAATCGACTCGCATTTTCTGTATTCAACGCAATTACCGCAGGTCATACCTTATACAAGCTATTGCAATAAAATAATCCAAGTGTACTTAAAGCAACCTAAGTGCAATGTGGTGAATCACACCAGACGTCATTGCAAGGACAAATTGAGCAATCGGATCGCAAGTCTGTCACTTCCTCCAACAAAGACGCTCATGATGCAAAAGTCCCTGCTGAGCGAAGTAAACTGGTTGTTTTCAATGTGTATGATTTCCAGTGCGTTTATCGGATCCCAGCCCCAGGAAAGGCACCTGTAAATTGGTTATTGTTGAGTATCACTTGATCAATACGACCGCTTCCAATTGTGGGAAAATAGTCGGTAAGACCACCGCTTAAATTGTTATTGTCCGCGTGAAGGTGACGAAGATTGTTCATTGTATCTCTTCCTTCGTACCAGTCAATCGGAAAAGTACCTGAAATTTTCGTTTCGCCCAATGTCAAGATAAAACAAGTTGCGCAAGTTGAGCCCCGATGGTAGTGTGCCGGTCATTTTGTTGTTGTAAACAGTCAAGTAGCGTACCTGAAAATTCGTTCATCCCAATGTCAAGATAAAACAAGTTGCGCAAGTTGAGCCCCGATGGTAGAGTGCCGCTCATTTTGTTGTTGTAAACAGTCAAGTAGCCTGTGGATGCAAGGGAAAGCGTGAGAATCAGCTTCATTGGCGATGCCTTGTCTCGTAAAATGCACTTACGCAGCGGTCGAACATTGCTTTGACCGGATGACGGCGAACCGATCCCACTGGGCAAAGATCCAGTGAGCTGAAAGAAAAGCGTGAGCTGGTGATTCGTCATTTTCTTTTTCTCACTGCTTCAGCCCCGAACGACGACGACACATACCTGGTTATTTGCCAAATATAGATTGCGAAGATTGAAGAGGTTCGAGATATTTTCGGAAATAGGACCCGATAGCAAGTTGGAATGGAGGTACAGGTATTCCAGATTACCGAGACTGTAGAGGCTTTGGGGAAGTGATCCTTGCAACTGATTTTCTGCAAGATCCAAATGCACCAGGTCCGCCAGCAGTCCAATATTTTCCGAAATAGAGCCTTTCAAATATTGTTCGGGCCATATGATGTGCGTGACAGTCCCGTTGGCGCACGTCACGCCAACCCATGAACACTCGTCTAAGCCACTCGCAATGCGGGGAAGATTTTCCACTCGACTCGTTGTCCCAGAAGTCGGGCTAGTGAGTGAACCCTGCGAGACCAGATCCACGGACAAGAGAGCATAACGCTGCACCAAACGAACTGGATCGTCCACCAATGTTTGTGCAGTGCCTCCTTCGGCTTGTACCGCCTCGGCAAGCCACTCGAGGGCCGTGTTGGACGACGCCAAGTAATCCGGATCGAGAACCACTGGAGCTAAAGCGCTTCGAAGTGCTTCCGCGGAATCGCTTGCGGGAGGCGCTGCCGAAGGGGCAGCGACCGGAGCAGCCACAGGAGCAATCACGGGAGCATTTGTAGCAACCAGAGTCGGGGAAGTAACGGGTGTGTTGGTTGCTATTTCTGTATCAGGAACAGTTGGGACAGCAACAACGGGCGCAGGAGTAACAGCAACAGGAGCCGGAACGGGTGATGCGGTTTCGCTCGCTGCTGGAGGCGGAATAAAAGGAACGGTTGGTGGTGATCCTTCCGAAGCAGAATTGAATTCGACTCTTTACCAAATTCCTTCACAAACACAATAGCGGCAGCCACGGCAGCGCCAAGAATAATTGCTACAATCACCACAAAGATGATACGCTTGTTGGCACCACCGCGCCTTCTCGGTTGTTGTGCAGGCTTCTCCGTACTTTCGGGGTAGGGCATGATAGGTGTAGCAACCTCTGGATCTTCGGGCGGGTCCATGATGCGTTTTCTTTCTTCGTCGAATTCGGTAGAGTTGCAATAGAATGGGAAATGGGCGAAGATAAACAGGATTCAAATGGCAGTCAAAGTACTAGTTTACACGAGCACTCGACTGATTACGGGTATTCCTGATTCTATTCAGAATGAATGGAAAAATGCTGGGACTGCAGATACGTTGACAGCTTTCTCTTTCTTCAAAGTTGTGATGCTTCATGAACACCGTGTGC